>CARXXK010001029.1:1542107-1842394 GCA_949089665.1 Macrosiphum euphorbiae
AAGTGCGTTTACAACGTATGCAAATGCACACGATGAGCTGTCCTTGTTGGTCGAGGACTCTGAGGTTGAGTTAATGATTGACGCCTTGGAAGAGGTATCTCGGACGTTCATTAAAATCAAGGGGATTTTGCAAAGTACATTAGACTTAAGGCAAACTACACACGAACCTCAAAACGAAAATTCACTTAGCGAACAAGGGCAACAATCCATCAGGTTACCTCCCATGAACCTGCCTACATTCACAGGAAAATTGGAAGATTGGTATGCTTTCCACGACCAATTTTCATCTGTTATTCACGTTAATAAATACATTGACAACACCAGAAAAATGCACTATTTAAAATCATGTTTATCAGGAGAAGCGGCTAATGTAATTGCATCATTATCATCGACTGGTAACAATTATCTGGAGGCTTGGTCTTTGTTGACAAACCGTTATGATAATGAACGTCTTGTTCTACAAGTACACTTACAACATTTGTTCAATCAACCACACATTCAGAGTGAAGCTGTTAGCTCCTTGAAGGCATTGGTTGATACAACAAATAAACATCTTAGAGCATTAAAAGTATTAAAACAACCCACTGAGTCTTGGGATACAATTATAATTTACCTTATATCATCCCGTTTACCAAGTGAACTCAGAAAAGCATGGGAAATTGAATCATCTGCCTATGAGTCTCCATCTTGGTTACAAATGTGTAAATTTATGGAGAAAAGAATACACGTGTTAGATTTATTACAACTACAATCATCCAGTACACCCAGATCTAAGCTTACCAACAAGTGCAACAGTCGAGCAACAACTCATGCTGTGACTGCAGCACAAGGTAATAAGCAGCCGTGCAATATTTGTTCACAGCATCATATTATTTATCAGTGTAATTTATTTATGAAGTCAACAGCGAGTGAGCGACATGCATTGACTAAGAAGGCCAAATTGTGTATAAATTGTCTACGGGCCTCACATTCTTCCAGTCAATGCTCATCTGATAAAACATGTAAAGAATGTGGTGGTAAACATCATACACTTTTACATTTTGGTGACTCTAAGGGAGAAAACAATACTTCTGAAGTGCCCACGTTGACTCTCAAGACACAACCATCGACATCTAGTGGAATAGACACTGTGGCAGTTAATCATGGTGCCTTAAGAGAAAAGTCAACGGTCATATTATCAACAGCAGTGGTGCGCGTGTACGGACCAAGTGGACGGTCAGAACTATGCCGTGCATTAATAGACACTGCATCTGAATCACATTTCATTACTAAAGCCTTAGCAAGTCGGTTAGGTTTAAAAACATTGCATCAGCCAATGATAATTGATGGTGTATCAAATGCTTCTACAACCACATCTCAAGTTTCCACGTTCAATATTTCTCCTAGGACCAATGGCAAACAAATGACGTTAACTGCCTTAGTGTCTCCTAAGATAACTGTGGATCTACCCACTGCAGCCGTGGATGTTTCACAGTGGACTCATTTAGAGCAGGTTGAGTTAGCCGATCCAACATTCCATGTGCCCAACAAAATCGACTTACTCATAAGTGCTGAATACAGTCTGGATATAATGCTCGATGGTAAAATACAAGGACCCAAAGGTACGCCGTCGCTACACAACTCTATCTTTGGGTGGATAGTATGTGGAAAATTATCTAAACCCCACAATGAACTATCAATGTTTAAGTCGGTCACGTGTTTTACCACGACGGTTGAATCACTTGTGAACCGATTTTGGGAACTGGAAGAGGTACCACGCCTCACATGTATGTCCAAAGAAGACCAACAGTGTGAAAAGCATTTTGTTGAGACATTTACGCGAGACAGCTCTGGTCGTTACACTGTCAGACTTCCTTTTGTAAAAGAACCACCGCTAGTGAACAATTCTTACCAGCTCGCTGTTCAACGCTTAAAGAAAGTTGAGAGAAGTCTGCAGACCAAACCTGCCTTACACCAACTCTACAAAGATTTTATGAGTGATTATGTAACAGCCCATCACATGACATTAGTAGAGTCCACTAGTCCAAGTCCGATTATATTCATTCCACATCATCAAGTTTTAAACCCATCCAGTACTACTACGAAGCTTCGTGTTGTGTTTGATGGTTCATGCACCATGGACACAGGAAACTCATTGAATGAACTACTCCACAAAGGACAAAAATTACAGAAAGAGGTAATTGACATATTAATCCGTTTCCGTCTACCTCGCTATGTTATTACCGCAGACATTCGACAAATGTTCCGACAAATCTTAGTACACCCCGACGATCGTGTCTACCAAGGTATTGTCTGGCGTCCAAATGAATCTAGTCCAATAAGAAGTTATACCTTAAATACGGTGACGTATGGGCTTATCACATCACCATACCATGCTTTACGAGTCCTGAAGCAATTGGCCTACGACGAGCAAGGGACTCATCCTGAGGCAGCTGCGGTGCTACAGCGAGATTTCTATGTGGATGAGGTAATGACCGGACGAGATGACATTACTGCCACAATCAAGCTACACCAGGAGCTACTACACTTGCTCGCCCGAGGTGGGTTTGAACTACGTAAGTGGGCCACCAACTGTGAAGCAGTTTTAACGCACATTCCGACAGCACTAAGAGCCACTCAACTAACGCTGATCGACCACATGGATCCGTCAATCAAAATATTGGGTATATCATGGAATGCTCAACGCGATACGTTCTCATTTCATGTTGAATCTTCCAAGGTTGGTGAAACATGTACTAAACGCTCATTACTTTCGGAAATCGCGAGGATTTTTGATCCGTGTGGATGGTTAAGCCCACTTGTGATCGTTGCGAAGATCATTATGCAACACCTGTGGAAGAACAAGTTGGATTGGGACGACCCGCTGCCTGACACACTGATCAAATGGTGGTCGGATCATCGATCTTCCTACGGTGCTCTTCGCTTCTTTGAATTACCACGGCATTGCAATGACGAACACACTCAGGTAACCACATATAGTCTACACGGTTACAGTGACAGTTCGGAACAAGCTTATGCTGCTGCTCTCTACCTAGTGTCAGTGTTTCCTGACGGTAAATCATCATCACATTTAGTTCTGTCTAAGACCAGAGTTGCACCTCTTAAGACCCAATCAATACCCAGGCTTGAGTTGTGTGGTGCCACGTTGTTAGCATCCTTGACCAAACACCTATTAGAGGCACTGTCTACAATCAACATAGAATCAGTCAACTTGTGGACGGATTCTACAATCACTCTACAGTGGATTCAGAGTGATCCACACCGGTGGACTACCTTTGTATCCAATCGAGTGAGTCAAATTCAAACCTGGTGTCCCTCAGCGGTGTGGCGGCATGTCCCGTCTCAGGACAATCCTGCGGACCTGGCCTCCAGGGGCCTGTCAGGTGATCAACTTATTACAAATGCCTTGTGGTGGCATGGTCCACAATGGCTATTACCCCCCAATCCATGGCCACAGTCTACGTTTGAATGTGAGGATCCAAATCAAACTCTCCAAGAGAAACGTAAGCCACAGGTAACTACACATGTGACCATAGAAGCTGACGCGTTTAACTCCAACTTGCTAGCTAAGTACTCGGATTTGAGTAAGTTATTGCATGTCACTTGTTACATTTTACGTTTCTATCACAACTGCCAAAAACCTGTAGCTCTTCGTCTAACTGGATTACCAACTGTGTGTGAATGGCGATCAGCCAACTTAAAATGGATCCGGTTAGTACAACAGGAATGCTTTCCACTCGACCTTCATCAGCTGCGACTGGGTCTCCCCGTCAAGTCATCCAGTACTCTGGTCAGCCTAAACCCCTTCCTTGACATAGCAGGGGTCTTACGCGTTGGTGGTCGACTCACTCAGTCTAGTTTACCCTATGACATGAGGCATCCAGTTCTTTTACCAAAGGCACATCTGTATACAACTATGGTAGTACGCTCCATCCACCTTCTGCACCAGCATGCTGGTCTCAATGTCACTATGTCTCTGGTGCGGCAGAAGTATTGGGTTGTACATGGGCGCAGCATCATCAGAAAGGTTCTTCATGATTGTGTTAAGTGTTACAGATTTCGACAAGTCAAAACCCACCAACTCATGGCTGACCTACCGGCTTTTAGAGTTAATTACGCACCAGTGTTCAGCCATTGTGGAGTTGATTTTGCCGGACCTTTCAGTACTAAGCCCTCAGTTGGACGTTCAAGAATTGTGCACAAAACATATTTAGCTCTCTTCATTTGCCTGACCACCAAGGCTGTACACCTAGAAATAGTGAGTGACTTGTCAGCCGATACCTTCATCGCCACACTGAAACGTTTTGTTGCCAGACGAGGCTATCCAACTAAAATGTACAGTGATAATGGTACGAATTTTACTAGTACACATCATAAACTACATGAAGTGTATAAATTGCTGTGCTCTCAACAATTGAA
Source organism: Macrosiphum euphorbiae (assembly GCA_949089665.1). NCBI lineage: Eukaryota > Metazoa > Arthropoda > Insecta > Hemiptera > Aphididae > Macrosiphum > Macrosiphum euphorbiae. The sequence goes on from CARXXK010001029.1 coordinate 1,546,527, forward strand.
CTCAGCCCTGAATACTTTCTGTTTGCCCAGAGAGATAGACTGACACTTTATCCCACCAGCTTCGCCACATTTTGGTGGTATTTGGGAAGCTAACATCAAATCTTGTAAACGCATACTCCAACGCATAACTCTAAATAGTGTCTTTATATATGAAGAATTACACACATTGTTTTGTCAAGTCGAAGCGCAACTTAACTCTCGACCACTTTGCCCCGCCAGTATGGAAGCCACCGATTACTCAGCACTGACTCCCGGGCACTTCCTGTTAGGTATAGCTCCTATGTCATTACCTGAAGTCGACATTCCTGAGCCAACACCCACCAATCGACTCACCAGGTGGAATAGAATACAGAAAATGCAGCAGTCCTTCTGGAAACAATGGTCGCAAGATTATTTGGCTACACTACAGCAACGGAATAAATGGACCACTCCCCAGCCTAACCTCCAAGTCCACGATCTCGTTCTCCTCAAGAAAGAAAATATGGCTCCCACTCAGTGGCCCCTAGCCAGAATCCTCGAGGTGCACCCCAATCCTGCAGACCACTTCGTGCGAGTTGTCACACTGAAGACAAAGGATTCGGTGCTAAAGCGTCCTATTAATAAACTCATAAGACTGCCTATCGAACATTAGTTAACTGGTTAAAGCCAATTAATTCAATTATTCAATTATTTGTTTTGTTATTAATCAAGAAATTTTGTGTCACCTTATGTGAATTGTATATTGTTCTGATACTATAGTTTATACTCTGTTGAAATCTATCTGTAACTTACCCATTCTGCCATTTTTACAATGTTTAAATTATTTATTTATTTATTCCACTTCCTTTTGAGAATACCTCTCAAGGGGGCCGGTATGTTTAGCAAGAATGTTATCATTATCATGTAATCAATTTAAAATACAGTCCACTGCACTTATCACATTTAAAAACTAACCTCCAATTTAGGAAAATGTGAATTATTGCATTGTCAGGCCTAGTCGGGTTATGTCGCCGAGACAGTTATGTTTTTTTGTTGAACTGTTTAAATAAAAGGAACAAAACCTACATCATTTTTTTTGCATCTACCTTTTTTTCCCAACAATATAAGTAATTTTGTAGTTAATAAGTTTATTATTTTTAAAAAGTGATTTATTTTTTGTTTATTAAATAGGTATAATATTGTGCTATGTACTAAAGTTGTATATATTAAAAATTACGTAAAACTTTGTATGTTTCAAGTTTTATTTTAAGATAAGTGTAGGGGGTGTGGAGGGCTATTCCCTCCACGATTTTATTAACTTACAACTTTAATGCATACACTAAGCTGAAAAGCACGCTACGCCACTGGTATACTGGCATTTTCAAAGCTTATATGCATATAATATTTATTGACGATTGAAATAAAAATTGTAACCACTATTAAGTATTAATTATATAAACAATTGTTCATATTTAAAACTAATTAGATTCTTATCGATGTGAATAACTAGGTACCTACTACCTAATTCTCACTACTGGCCTAGATAGTTGCCAACATTTTATAAATTATTTTACAAATTGTAGATGACGTTCATGTCTTCACTGCCACTGGTATACTGGCATTTTCAAAGCTTATATGCATATAATATTTATTGACGATTGAAATAAAAATTGTAACCACTATTAAGTATTAATTATATAAACAATTGTTCATATTTAAAACTAATTAGATTCTTATCGATGTGAATAACTAGGTACCTACTACCTAATTCTCACTACTGGCCTAGATAGTTGCCAACATTTTATAAATTATTTTACAAATTGTAGATGACGTTCATGTCTTCACTGCCATGTGCATACAGTGTATACATTTTCTCATAATTCTCAAAAGCCTACTTAGGTACCGGTACATATCTATATGTACCTATATACCTATACCCCTTACCAAAACACTACCACATACGAATTTTATAATTCTTTTGTTGCAATTTGTTTATAACTATAGGTATGCAATTTGTTTGAAGTGTTGATATATGCTTGTTTGAAAAAAAATATGCTTTTAAAATATAATGGTTCTCGTTATTTGTGAATATTTAAAAGTTAGTTGTTAGGTATTTAACCAATTAAGATCTACGATTAGTACGATTCTACGACCTAACCCTATAAATGATATACCTAGCGATACCGAACCAAGATAGGTATCTTTTATAGTTTTATCCATTCTATGCGTTCTAGAATGCCAACCCCTGGATTATTCTAACATTAGGTGAAATAATATTAATGATAACATTGAGTATAATATATTGTTGTACAATATAAAGGTATGTATACTCAATGATGATAGGAGTAATGGTATAAATATATCTTTTTTTAAGTCCGGGAACAAATTTAATATTTTTTACTTACCTTTACCTATTTTTTGTATGATAATATTAATATATAATATATATCTACCCAAAATATTTATGTTTGCCTACAACTATACCTAAATCAATGCAGTTAATGATTATAAATTAGATAGGAAGGTATGGATGTATAAAACCTCTATAAAACATGATTTAAGAATTAATAAACGTGATTTAAAATAGCTAAAAACCTATAACAACCGCTTATGCCTACTAACTAATGACTATCAAAACTAACTATAAAATAAAAAGTTATTTAATAATTCCTTAAGTTCTATACAACCGTTAGTACAAGCTTAAACTTACCACAAATGCACGATATATTTGGCTTTAACATTGATTTTATTATCTAATAAGGAACAAAAGTAAACAATTTACAATAGTTTTAGAAAACGTCAAGAAAACTAAACAAAAAATTTAGCAAAAATTGGTATTTCTACTCAAAGTCAGTGTAACTAAGAAACATAACCATAGATTCTTGAAATATTCGCTGGATGTTAATATTAGCATTTTCTATACACCAATAAATTTTTCTACATTTTTCAAATCTTTTTGAGATATTTATAGGCATATGTAAAGTTCTATTTTTAAAAGTTTTTTTAGATTATTGTCAATCAAAATTCTTTTGTTCATTAAAAATACTTGAAAATATAAAACAAGGTTTCTAATAAGTTTTTGTTGATAGAAATTAAAATAAACTAAAATATTTTTTTATGAGTGTCTGAAGTTATAAAAGTCAAAATCAAGAAAATGTGCAAATAATTAAGAAATTCATGAAAATGTATTTATTGATATCTAAAATTTTAATATGTAGTGTATGCTAGGTAGGTACCTCATAACTTGTTATAATAACATCTAAAATAGTTATAAAACATACATAGAAGCAACATTTTGTTATAAATAAGCATAAGGTACCAGTGGCGTAATTACGGGGGGGGATTTGGGTGTCGTATCCCCCCCTTGACCATTTTTTTTTTTTTTTTTTTAATCGTCAAACACATTTATGTACCTACTAATTTTATTAATATATATTTCATAGATAATACAAAAATCACCTGAATCTCCATAATATTATACAAATATATAATCATCCATCAATATTATCATATACAGTGTGATCACGATTTTAGGTAAGTACCACTGAATATCACAGATGGATGACTTTGTATTGAAATGGAGTTTTCGGGAGGTTATAGGGAGCACTTAAATACATATTTTCAGACCAGTTTCAAATTTTTAGCTCACTCGGTACGCGCATGCCGCATGCGCAATATTACTTTTTTTTAAATGGCAACCCCAGTTTTTTCTGCAGATTCAGGAAGAGTATTTATTTTTGAACATTTATTGAACATTTATGCATAATTCGTGTTTAATGATATTTTCATTTATAACCAGTTGAAATAATAAAATAAGAGCCAAATAAATGTTTAATGGCGGACGGAAATCGGCCACAACCGACGCCTTAGTCCACTCAGCCACCCCCCCCCCTAATCAAACATTTATTTGGCACTTATTTTATTATTTCAACTGGTTATAAATGCAAATTGCATTAAACACGTATTATGAATAAATCCAAAATTTGACTTTCTCTAACTTGGTCAGTTTTATAAATAGAAAAACTTTCAATACAAAAAATGTTTAAAAAAAAATACTCTACCCGAATCTGTAGAAAAAAAGTGGGGTTGCCATTTAACAAAAAGTAAGTCAAATTGCGCATGCGCATACCGAGTGAGCTAAAAATTTTAAACTGGTCTGAAAATATGTATTTAAGTGCTTCCTATCGGCTATCACCTCCCGAAAACCCCATTTCAATACAAAGTCAGCCATCTGAGATATTCAGTGGTACCTAAAATCGTGATCACACTGTATATACAATATTAGTTATTACTAGGGGCCGGAATTATATTCTTTTAAAATAGCCAAAATAAGATGCTAATATTCTCTTAAAAAGTTGAAAATATTCTTCCAATATTCTTTAAAAATAATAATAAAATATGCAAAAAAAAATGCTTTTTTTATTAAAATATTCTCTTGAACTAAAAATATGCATTTATATGCAAAATAATTAAGCAAATAATACGAACTCATATAAATAAATAGGTACATAATATGCAAAATAATATAAAAACCTGATATAAATAGGTACCTACATAATAAAAAATACTACTTGTTAAGAAAAGTTTGATTTAATATTTAATTATTTTAAATTTTTAACTAAGAAAATTTTTGAAAACAGTTGACAACTATATTTTGTTCCATGTTCCCTGATGTCATATTTGTACAACGGTCGGTTAAAATGTTTTTATATGTGCTATTTATATTATTTAGGCCACTGCAACAAAAAATATCGAACATCTACAAAAATTAATCGATATATTCTCTAATATTTTTTATTATACAAAATATTCTTTTATCTTGAAATATTCCCAAATATGCAAAATAAACTTTTGCCATTAACTCACCTGTTTCATGATTTGTAAAGATTTCGAACCCCCGTCTGACTGCATAGACTCAAAAAAAAATATGCAAAAGAATATAATTCCGGCTACTAGTTATTACATACAGATCATAATAGTTGTATTCTTGTATTGAGGGGTGCTTATTGCTTATAGCTTATGCCTTATACGATTAAAAAAAAAATGTTGAGGGGGGGGGGGGGGGGGAATTGGTGAAATGTACATACATTTCATCCCCCCCCCACAACCATGACCAAATTACGCCACTGTAAGGTACAATTTAAATATTTGACAAAATTCATAATATTACCTATCTCGAAAATTTGGTAATTATTTTGCTATTACCTACTAATTTATAAAATGTTCAGTTCTTGTAGCTAAGGAGTGAAAATTTAAAGCAAGGCAATAAGTAATTATAATTATATCATAGGTAATTATCATACTGTCACCAAAAAACTAAAAAAAATATGTAAACACAATTTATTTTTTTATTATTTATTATTTTAAGTTCAAATTTGGAAGAAATTTTAAATAGGTAACGAAGAATAATAACGATCTTAGTTATTTTGTTGCGATTTAAAAATATTATCATAATTTAGGCCGACTGCAGAAGGACATACTGACTACACTTAAAATCTTTTTTAATATGCAATGACATTACCTATATGGCTATATATAATAATATATATCATCTAACCTTCCATTACAGTGAGCCATTTACAACCTATGTCTGTAGCGGTATCCACTTGTCGTCTTTTCCAAAATATTTTCCCAATTTTTGAAACTAATTTATTAATTTATTATAATAATTTAGGATAGGCGTGGAACGTTAAAAAAAAATTGACAAAGGCAGTTTTCTTTAGTTCAATAATCAAATTTATCATAATTTTTTAGATGGAAACAGAATTAATTTTAGTTGCAGGGCACTACTTTTTCGATTTACACATTTCGGCGGAAACAGAATTAACTTGACCATACTTGAGTTACGATATTTTACAGAAGTTTGTAACTCAGTAAAGTCAGTGAAAACTGATAAAAGACAGAAAAAACTAAGCACAGTATTTTAAAGTAGGTATTGTAAAATATTGACAATGATAAATAGCTAGGTACGTAACAAAAAAAGTTGAAAAGCAGTATTAGAATTGTGATTTATAATTATTTATAATAATAAACAATCACCCTGAATATTCATAAAATATGAGTTACAACCATTTTATATCGATATGGTATACCTACCTACTGCAACAAATCAAAATATATCTGTATTAATTTTCATGTAGGAACTGTATACGTCTCGAAGACCATACGAATATTATATACATAATTGATAAAATTCAAGGGCAGTGCTATATATTATGATTTATGGTACCTAGTTTAAAAGCACGTTTGACGAATATATATTTTAAGGTAAGATATTATTATCTATGGCATCTTATAGACTTTTTTTTATATTTTAATTTTAAAGCAAGATATGAGTATTTTAAAATTCTAAATTGTTTGTAGGTACATTCTAAAATTGGTACTCATTACGGTAATTTGCTTTAAAATTAAAATATAATAAAAAGCCTATGCCATGCCCCATATAATAGGTAATCTAAAAGCTTGAGCTTCTAGATCTAATCTACCTTAAATTTTTATACATAAGAAGTCATTCATTCTAATTTTTAAACTAACAGAGCTAAACGTGATCTGCTGAGCGTAAGATTGCTATATGTGACGCACTTGTAAGACGGAGACAACAAAATATGTCCGCATATAAAGTCCACTTAACGTAATTTTATATCGTAAAATAAAAATATTGAATATTCAGCAAGCAAAGTAACAACAACATCCATTGCGATACATCTATACAAGTGATATATATATAATTAGAATAGGTAAGTGTCTAAGAATATGGATATTTTAATATTTTTAATTTAAACTTTCTGAACAAATGTCATATAGTGGAGAATATTATATAAAAACTATTGTGCAATTTTTGTACTTGTTTTATAATTGTATAATATTCTCTGAGTGTATTTTGGTATATAAGGCATTAAATAAAGTTGTTTCTCATGAACGTAGGAAGCGTACCTACCATAGTGCCTACCATTAGTGGCGTATTTTGGGTGATTTTATTTGGGCCAACATTGATTGAACCTCACAAACAACATTTTTAGAATTATTAACTTTAATAATATTTTATTTTTATTGAATTCAGAGTGGTGATATAAATTATATTGAATCGATATTGAATATCGATATTTTTTCCGATTATTTTATTTTATTGTCCTATAACGGAATTCGTCCCAAATATGTTAATTATTATTTAATTTATTTGAATAAATAAGTATTTATTATTTACGTTATTCAGTTAACACCTGGTTTAGTTGTGGACAAAACAATTATCCTATTCGAACAGTAGAGCCAGGAATTTATTATCATTTTGGTATTGCTAAAGGTTAATTCTTAAACATTATGATGTTACTTCTAATAATGGTGTTTATTTTATACAAATTGCCGTAGGTTTTGATGGTTTACCTTTATCCCGGTCTAGTAAAAGTCAGTTTTGGTCAATATTGGCATACATCAGAAATTCATTTACTAGTAAAGTTAAAGTTTTCCCTATGGGTGTTTATCATGGTGATGCTAAGCCAAAAGAAGGTGATGATTTTATATTAGATTTTGTGAATGAAGCTGTAAATTTATCTACTAATTGGTTAGATATAAGCTATAATTACTTTAATTACATTTGATCTTTTTTGTTGTGACGTTCCGGCTAAAAGTTTTTTTCTTAAAATTAAATGTCATTCCGGATTCTCTTCATGTAGGTACTCGGTGTTTAATTGAAGGGGATTATATAAATAAAAGAGTTTGTTTTCGGTGTTTTGTAAAACTTAGTCAGCCATGAGAAGTGATTATGATTATCGTAATGTTGTAAATGAAGAATTTCATACATCCCCAAACACATCTATTATTACTAAATCCCAAACTTGGATATTACTACCTAAGTCATTTATATTGGATTTTATGCATTTAACCAATCATGAAATAATGCTTAAAATGATTTCATTTTGGGTAAATAAAGGTCCATTAAATGTGCGCCTTTCAGGGAGAATGACTAATGAAATCACTGCAAGTTAATTAAACACACCTCCTGGGCTTTTCAAATTTTCTAGAAAGCCTCGAGAAATCCAAAGTTTTCTCCAATGGAACGCAACTGAATTTCGATTGTTTTTGGTTTATCAAGGGCCTTTTGTTCTAAAGAATATTTTATCTGATGATTGCCATGTTAATTTTATGTCCCTAAATGTGGCCATGATAATTTTACTAAGTCCAAACAAAAGTGATTTTAGTATGCTCAACAATTAATTGAATATTTTGTCATGACATTTGATCAGATTTATGGAAATTACAATGTATCACACAATGTTTATAGACTTTTTCATATTATTACTGACTATCATAATTTTGGCCCTTAGATCAATGCAGCTGATACCCTTTTGAAAATTACATGAAAGTATTAAAATCGTCACTTTGAAAACACGAAAAAACATAACAGCAGTTTATATATAGGCACAAGGAACAGTGCAGTTTTCCAAAAAAAAAATACCAAAAAACTTATTTTGAATAATGATAACTTCATGTTTAAAAAATTGGATTGTAATGGTCCTTTACCCAAGGACCCATAGGTCCTCAATATCATCGTTTGCATTTTAGTAATTTTATGTTAAATACTACTGTTGATCGAGATAGTTATCTAATGACTAATTGTGGTAAAGTAGTAAAATGTATGAACTTTGCTAATAAACGAGTTAATAATAAGAAAATCCCAGTTATTGTAGGTCAATATTTTATTAACTAAGTCCAGCTTATATTAATCCCCTTTCGTCTGATTTTGTTAATATTTATAAAGTTGAAAACATTTCAAATGATTTAAGTATTTTAAATATAAATACAATTAAGTATAAAATAATGGTCATTAATATAGAAAAAGATATTATTGCTGTACCAATATTCCATTCAGACTGTTCATTTTACATTATTTCAGTTAATAATCTAACTATTAATAATCTGTTAATATTTTAGGTGTTTTAACTATACTTTGTAAGTCTTATTTATTAATTAAATAAAAAAATTGAAAAAAAAAGCAAATTAAAATTGTTGTATAAAATTAATAATGATCAATTATTCCTATTATTATTGATAACTTTAGGTAAGTAATACATGAATTATTAAATTTGTTTTTTTTTTTTTGTTAATATTTCCATTATAAGTCCATTGACTTTAGATTATACAAATATACTATATTCTAAAATCAATTTTAGTACCTATTAAAGCAAATCAATATTAAAAACATTTTAACAATATATTTTTATATAGCTTATATAATTTTAGTCCCAGAAATAGAATACCTATTTTTTCTTTACACAAATATATATTTTAAATATTTAGAGTAATAATGTAATTAAAAGGGTTTTCAATTAATAATTATTTACAATTGTTTTATAACTCTAAATATTTTATCCAATAGTCTTAAAGTAAACCTATATAATTGTTATAATGTCTAGTTATACTCTTAATTGATATTTAACGTTATGGTATGGTATTATTAGTTTAATATATGATTTAGACAATGTGCTAAAACAAATAATTTTAATATCAATCAGATTTTGTTGTTCTATAAATATATTTGTATTGTATACCTATAGTATGTGGGTCGATATTCATTTTCTAAAAGATAACAGTGGATGTGCCAAGTAAATGGTATAATGACGGTACTTGTGCGTGGCCGAATACAACAATAAATGCAGTTTGGGCTGTTCAAAAAAACTCTATCTAATAAATTGTAATTTCAGTATTTAAATGCTAGAAAACTAGGTTCAATGTCTGGTAATTATATTCTGTATTATGATATAATATTATATCACAACTAAATTTTATTCCATTTTCAAAATATTATTTAAAAATAATTGTGATTTTAGATAGAGTAACCAAATTTTTATTTTGTATATTTACAACTTCTTCCTGTCAAACTTACTCAATACTAAAAGTATATATAGTTCACAAAAAATTATAATTTTATGTTTTATTTATGTGCAAATAGATTCCTATGAAAAAGCAAAACGTAAAGAAAATATTGCTCAGGAATCATCTGATGTATTTCAAATAAAACAAAAAGAAACGAGTAAAAAAAGAGCTAAAGTGGTAGAAAGTTCACCTTCGCCTTCTCCTAAAAAATTTAAATCTAAATTAAAAGAAATAAGTTTTATAAAACCGCCTGAAGTATTTGGTAAGTATTATCTAATACAATTATTAAAATACGATCGATATAATATAAATACTTATTTTGAATTTAATTTTTAGAAAATAAAAAAGTGAATCCTTACGATGAAGATTCTCTAAGCATTAACTCTTTTGATGATAATGTTAAAGATCCAGATTTTATTCTTAAATGTAAGTGTGTATGATTGATTTCTAGAAGAATTACACCTACTTATATATATATTATATATAAATTATTATCTTTTAGCTCCAGATATTTGTGAAATTACCTCACCAATAATTATTAATTAATTATTGGAAAGATTAGAGTAGTATCAATGTCTGATTCAAAACTGATTCAAAACAAAAAAACTGATTTAAGTTCTAATTCACAATCTATGAATGACGTGCATAAGTATTCTACTAGTAAGCCTCAAAAAGTGAATGCGAAATAAAACCTTTTCAATGACTCACAACTGTTCAGTAAAATTCTTGTAAAACGTGTTTAATTTAAAATCAAATATTTACAGACTTTATTAATTATATTATATTAAAACTATTTACCAAATTGTTGAAATTATTTGTTCATTGATCTTTATAGGTCCACAAATTAAGTTGCAATAAAATATGGATATATCATCTTCTTATAAAAATGCTAGGTAATTTAGAGTTTTCTTCCGATTTCAGTTTGAGTCAAGATAATAAATTACATTATACTTTTTCTACTAAATATTATAATAATTACTATTATTTTTTACATTTAATAAGAACAAATTATCAATTAAAAAGATCTGAAAATACAGTCAAAAATAACGATTTAGATGGTTTGATGTCTACTGCAGGTATAACAATATTATTTAAAATTGTTTATGCAAATTGTAATTATTACCTTTTATAATGTTACAATTTGACCTTCTTTCTAATTTCCTGAATAAACAATTTTATTGAACGTTAAAGTTAATGTACAGTGTATGTAATGTATCTATATTACTTTACATGATATGAATATTTAAACTATACCAACACATCCCATTTAAAAATATAATAAATATACATTTTTAATCAAATAGCAGTTTAAAGTCAAATAATATTATGCCTATCTAATCTACTAAAATATATCTATTTACAAAATCAATTTATTAGAAAAATAACTATTACCTATTTTAGCATTAGATTATTTTTATTTTTAATTTAGTATTAATATTTACGTATAAAACCATAAAAACATTGGTATAATGTATAAAGTTAATATTCTATATTCAATTATTTTAATTTAAAAACTCAAGTTTGGAATTATTCTAATAAAAGTATTACTGGAATAAATAAATGTGTTAACTTACCAGTTATCACATCTTCGGTAGAGCCATCAAAGACAAACTGGATAATTGATACAATCGAATCGCTGTGAACACTAATTGATGATTTGCTCAATAAAGGTAGCGTTTCTATTTTAATTGCATTTAATTCAATTTAACACAATGGACCACCACCTATCTGATCAACCAAAAACCATTTGGTTATGAGTTGGTCTTATTCTAGACTTTATGAGTATTAGTCTAATTACTGCTTACTTATTACAAACAAGTAAATATAACTTTTTAAAAATTTAAAGTTAGGTAACAAAATAATAAAAACCAAAGTTTTTGATTTTATAAGTTTAACTAGGGGACCCACAGGCTATTGCCTCCGAAATTATCGTTCATCATGCCACTGCACTTTTCTATTGCCTATCTATGTCCTTTAATGAGAAAGTAATTTTTCAAATCATGGGGTTGAAAATAGTAACAACAAACAATAGTAACTTACGGTAATATTTAATATAATATTAATACCATATACAAAGACGTATTTATTTTTCATAACTAATAAGTAGGGCCCGGATTTTTATGCAAAAATGTTTGTTAAATATGCACATATATATGCACTCAAAAATTCAAAAATATGCAAATAATATGCAAAAAAATGTATTGTTTAAAAATACAAACATAAAAAAAAAATTAAAAAATATAGTATGAAGTGAAAAAAAAATACAATTTAAATATAATTTTTTAAAATGTGTATAAAGCATAAAAATTTGTATTAATTATTGAAAGAATACCAACATGATGTAACAAAATGTGCTTTTAAATTATCAAATTGAAAAATTAATAATAAGTTGTAAAATAATGTAATAAAAGTAATAATAGGTTGTGGGGGTAAACTTAAGTTTGGACATTTTTCTTTAAAAGTACCTACACGACTAGGTGCTTTTAAAAAAACTTTTTTTGTGTTAGATATCAACAAATCAACATTTGAGAATTCATCCCTAATAGCTTCTGATAATCTATGAAGCCCATGGGCCATACAAGTAATATGGATTAGTTTAGGATAAAATACCTTAAGCGCATGTCCAGATTTTACCATATAAGGAGCGGCGTCTGTGACATACAATAACACTTTGTCATGCAATACTTTTTCAGACCATAATATATACTCATTGAATCATTGAATAATTTAATATAACGAATTATATTTGTCAGGAACGTCAGCGATCGCGCAAAATCGGCATATATATCAAACTTTGAGTAAAATTTAAAATATTTTATCAAGTATTTATTAAATACCTATGCACATTTTATGTAATTACCCCGAAATATGCAATTATTATGCATTTTGATGCAAATATGCAAAAATATGCAAAATAAAAAATTAACAGTAGAATCTACGTTTTACGAAACGTCAAGATATTTAATCAGAATTATTATACGTCAAATGTAGAAGAATATGCATTTGCATAAAAATCCGGGCCCTACTAATAAGTAATGCATATCACTTGCCACTTACGCTGACAATAAGTAATATCTAAAAATAGGTTTTACAAAACATACACTTAATAATAATTTTAAACAGATAGATTATTTTAAGTAGAATAATATTTTATAATATTGTATTTAATGTTATTTAATAAATCACAAGAGAACACAACTACCTATTTCTAATACCTACAGTATGTCAATATGAAAGTATAATCATCATGTACCAATTAAAATTCAATTGATAATGACAATTCAATAATATATTTTTAACACATATACAAATATTTATACAAATTTTAAAATGGTTATAATGTCTATATAGATACAGCATTTAATATATTGTGCAATAAAAAAAAATCATTTAAACAATTAATAAATAATATTACATATCATTCTAATGAAATTGTTTAAGACGTAGCCGGAGCAATTTTTCTGAACTTATAGCTTTTACTTTCTGGATTAGCCCAACACTCTTTAACATGTTCATTTAGATTTTTAAAATGTTTGTAACAAAATGAACAATAACCTGGACTGATAATTTGGGGAGCGATTTGAGGAATTTTAGGACCTAGAACCTGGGATCGAGTCATTGGATAAGATTGGCTTATCACCACTGGTGAAGTATTGCTAACAGATGTTGGGGTTTGTTGCAAAAATACTGGTTGTGGCTGTAACATTGTATATTGAACTGGATTGTTTGAGTCTTTTACATTATCACCCAGAAAAATTTGATAAGCAATCCCAGGCATTTGTGTTGAAGGCACAATTAACTGATGTTGAGTTGAGGCCTGTTCCAAATGTGAAGTACTCGCAGAAGCTATGGGACGGGTCATGGGCAAAATAGGTCTAGGTTTACGACCCCTCCGTCCTCTAGGCTTTTTCACTGTTTTCAAATTAACTTTTGATGCGGCAATTTTTTTGGCTTGAATGTCAATTGCTGGTGGTGGTGGTGGAAGTGACTCACATACAATTGTTGGTTGTATTTTAATCCCTTCTTCTTCCACATTTTCTATTTCATCCTTAATATCAACAATGATGTTGAACTCACATTCCTTTATTTCTTCTTTGATTTGATCTGTAAACAATTCATCAGAAGCTTTAACACACACAATTTTATCGCTATGAATATCCATCTCACTTTCTCCGTAGCTTTCAAGTGTTACCGATTTTACAGCCTCCTTCGTTCCTTCAAAACCTTCAGTTACTTCAGCTTCTTCGATTGACTGGTGGTCCATATCATAATTAAAATTGTCATCATCTTAATTTAAAAATAATAATTATTAGTTATACAATACACTTAATTAAAATCAATATTTAGAAGCATTAATATATCAGCATATAAACATGGCCAAACAGCAATATGCAAGAGAAAAAAAAATGTGTAAAACAACACTAAAATGGATAAAAAAATTAAAAAAATTAAAAAAATATTATTAAAGCAAACTTGTAAATATGAAAAATTTATTAAGTTCACCATATGCAAGGCATAACAAATAACTCATATATTTGAGTAAATTTAATACATACCATAACTTTAAACTTGTAGAGTAAACTCTCAATTAATACATTTAAGTACTACAAACAATCTTAACAACGATAAGAAATTTAACAATTTTCAGTAAGTATACTTATTTGCTATAAATAAGTATTTAATAAATACATATGTATTAGTATAAATGATCAGGTAATTGCAAGGAAACAATTATCTTCTCAAAAATATTAACACAAAAATATGTACCTAAATATGTTTTGCAAGACTGCTGAAAATACTAGAATATCAACAAGTCTAAATTCATGATGAAAATAAAATAAAATAACAGTACACCAATTATACTACCCAATTATGTAGTAAATACATATGTATTAGTATAAATGATCAGGTAATTGCAAGGAAACAATTATCTTCTCAAAAATATTAACACAAAAATATGTACATAAATATGGTTTGCAAGACTGCTGAAAATACTAGAAAATCAACAAGCCTAAATGCATGATAAAAATAAAATAAAATATCAGTACACCAATTATACTATCCAATTATGTAGTAAATATATATGTATTAGTATAAATGATCAGGTAATTGCAAGGAAACAATTATCTTCTCAAAAATATTAACACAAAAATATGTACCTAAATATGGTTTGCAAGACTGCTGAAAATACTATAATATCAATAAGCCTAAATTCATGATAAAAATAAAATAAAATAACAGTACACCAATTATACTAGCCTTCAATGATATAATATAATATTATGGTGTGCATTTACTCAGTACACGTATTATGTAACTTCTTTTCTGAAACATACTCATATTCATACATTATGGATTTAGTCTTAGTGTACTCCGACATATCGTCATGAGAATAATAAAATTTATACATTACCGTGTTGATGGCTAGAATAATTTAATTTATATTAACAGTATACCTAGCGTTAATTGTTAAAGTTTTGTAAAATAAATAAGAATAATCTTAAGAAACATTAGACTGTAAGCTCTAATTAAAATGTAGTTTTCTATAACTATTGTGCGGTTAATACTTAATAGGTCCATTGGCCAAAATCCTTAGTAAAATCTAGATTGTAGATTAGAATAATAGAATATAATATAACTAAATCATGTAACTTTCATAATTATCACTTATCAACCTAACGTTAGATAGCAAATCAACAAGTGGATCAAAACCACCTTGATCCATGCACATTATTATCAATTCTCCATTATCACTATAACATAAAAACATTTTTCGTTTGATGCTCTTATCATTTTACTATATTTTTTACACTTATATTTTTTATTAGTATTTTATTTATATTTTATATTTTTGTGCAATATGGATAAAAAATCAAAACAAAAGGGTGAAAACTGTTCCTATATCTGTTACAACAATTTTGCTAGTTCCACAACACTACGGGACATATCGATGATATACATAAAAAAAATCTGGTACTTGTTCAGAGTAAGTTATTAACAAAAAACTAGGGAACCATTTCAAACATTGAGTAAAATACCTACTGGTGGTGGTATTTTGTAAATATGAACTCGAGTACAATTAACTAAAAATGTGTTTCCATAACATACAAATCTAAATATCTAATTTTTATTTTGCATTTATTGATTTTTTATGGTATTTTTTTGTTATTTTATGTGTATGTGTATTGTCAAAACAAAATGGTGAAAACTGTTGCCATATATGTAACAACTGTGACTCCCAGCTCACAACAATGCTTACCATTGATGAATTTGGAGCTGGATGTCCAGAGGTTTTCTGTATCAGCAACAGGATTGATTCTATAGCTATTTCTCAGTTTTTTAAATCTGTTAAAGGAAAAATGGGTCTTATTCCTGCCAAAATATTGATGTCTGATGATGCTCCGACATATATCAACTCCTGGACAAAGATAATGGGCAAGCCTCAACACCATTTAATTTGCAAACTGGCATATTGACAGAGCTGGAGAAACAACCTCAATAAAATACCAGACCCAATGAAGCAGTCTGAAGTACATAAATCTGTGGGACTCATATTGAAATAATTGACGAGAAAACATGGCTTGTACAGTCATCATCTGGGTCAACATTATGCTCTGTGTCGATTAATGACCACAGAAGTTGTATGGGCTGCCCTCTGTCATGACCTGAATGTAAAGTATGTGTTCATTATTACACATGTACATACATTGATTTTAAAATTAAGGGGGACTTTTGCAAGCATGTCAGCATTGGAGAAACAAATTTTTTATAGCAAAATGTGCAATTTCCTTAATTTCTGAGAAAAACGTCCTTTTTCCATTTGTTTTATCAAAAAGTACTTTTTCCTTTGTAATTTATTGTAATACAAATTTAATATTTTGACTATCATTTTTTTTAAAAACTTACTTATTTTATATTCTCATGTGTATTTTTAATAATTAAAATATAAAATTGTACTCAGGGAAATTAAATTATATTTATTTGTATTTATTTTATATTAAAAAAATGTTTACATATCGTAAATAACTTCAATAGAACTATAATAGATGACAAGATCAGTTTTGGAGGAAAAATCTTGGTGGCCTATTCATATCTATGGTTATCAATGATAAAATAATTAAAATAAAAAAAAAAGTAGTGAACTTTTTAAGAAATGGAAAGGTCCGTTTTGAATTGTAACCCCTCAATTACTGATAACAAGTTTAATTTTACCTCTACTCGATGAAACACTTTCACAAATTCCTGCCATTTTCTGATTTATGTATAGACAAATTTTTAAATTTAATAACAAATGAATTAGTACTTTGAATTAAATCAATGTATGCTGTATGTGAGTAGTTGTGATTGTAACTCATTGTATATAGTGCCACCATTCAGCAGTTATGTAAGTTGACGATCGAAATTAAACAGTAGAAATATTTGTTGACTGAAAATATTATTGTTAATATCTTTAGTTTACATACAAAACACAACATGCATTTTTATTATAAAATGATATATTTTATAGTTAGGTATACACGGTACGAACGTACAACATACCTTACTATTATTGTGGCACACTGCCACGACAACCGAGAGATATAAAAGATGTTTAAAAACAATGTAATCAGAACTTGAAATAAAATAAAAATAAAAATGTAGTTGCGTTGCATTACTACAGCAGTGGGGCGTGAACTAAATCAATTTATCAAACCAAAAAATGTATTATTAAAAATATTATCTATATAGGTACTATATGAGTCTTAAATTCTGTTCTCGTTTTATTTGTAATATTGTCTAGATATAACTAGTAATAAATATATTTGTTTCTTTTTATTTATATGGGTTTTTTTTTATTCCATCTGTAAGAAAGAAGAACAATTTATGTGTTAAAATAATGTTAAAATAATAAAAACAAAAATAAAACGGCAGATAATTTATAGTCAAACTTAAGGTAAAAATATGTTATAAGGAACCTTATGTGTAAACACTAAGCATTAATTTATATTTTATTTTTAAAGCAATCCGTGGATATTTTAAGATTGTAATATCATTGATTATAAATACTATAGATAGCTCACTGCAGTACAAAATACGCTGCGCGCTGAATGGCGAGTACCGCTACGGGGCGCTCCGCTCGATATTTAGTTATGGCGTGTACCGCAATAATCGCTAGTATAGTTCATAGGAGTAGGGATTAGTCTTGAATTTTTCCCTGTAGAGACAGACGTACATATTGACCTATCTTGGTTTCAATTCTCGGAGCGTCTACTAAGACATTAGACAATACTCGTATAATACTATAATGTAAACTTGGTACCTAACTTGTCGTTACACTGGCGCACTACCAACGATTACAAAATAATAAATATTAAATACCTATCCATAATAATATAATCCTAGATGGGTGGCCTCCTTTTTGGCCAAAATGTACCCTTTCCATTTCAGCTAGTAGTACAGTTTTCTTTACAATTTACAATTATAACAATAGAACTTAACAATTTAAGCTGTAAGTAAAACGGTGACACCCCCCCCCTCCACCCCATTAAATAGGTTGAATATTTATTTTTAAATCAGTCCCTAATTATTAAAATATATTAACTAGTTATTGTATAGTCATATTTATGTTTAATGTTTATAGTATGCATATTAGTATAATATTTGTTTGTACATTTTTGTTAAAACACATTAGTACAATACGCATTTACACATAATATTTACTATATTATAGTATAGTCATTGTCATCAATCATCATATATATTTTCTAAATTGAAATATTATTCCATAAATAAAAATATTATTATACCTGCAATAGACTTCACGTTACACTCAATGCGAAGTATTTTTGGCTCTTTTAAATTATACTATTGATTATAAATAGTATCATTAAACTATTTACTATTTATAATCAGTGCTTGTACGCTTGTACAAAATATTGGAATTTTATTATATTTATTATGAGTATACATGCGGAAAACATGCGCATTATGGACGTACAAATCGAACGATACTCGTTGATCATTCAAATTGTGTTGTTCTCAAATAATTACAATGTCTAGTGACAAATGTTCATATTTTAACTGCACAAATACACGTAGAAATACATCAAATATAATATTTCATCCTTTTCCATCAAACGAAGAAAGGTCCAAAATATGGATAATTAATTCTGGTAAGTAGCCAAGTAGGTAATTAACATTCGTAATTTATCTATAATATAGGTTAATAAAATCTGAAATAATATGGAAAAACATTTTTTAATTTAGGAAATATTAAACTAGAATCTCTAAGTCCCAAAAAGTTAAAAAAGAAGTTTGTATGTTCATCTCATTTCGAAAAAAATGCCTATTCTAATCCCACAGACCCAAAATCACGACTAAACCGTAATGCAGTACCAAACAAATATATAAGTAAGAAAAAATTATATTTTTGTGTATTTTATTTTTGACACATGCAAATAATATAAATTAAAAAATGTTAGATGAGTTAATAGATGATAATGTTCCCGAAACAAATACGACTGTTGAAAAATCACCCATAAATTGGACATGGCAGGTATCAAATCAAAATACTACCGAAGGTAGGTATACATATTATTATATATTTTAAATATATTTATTTTACAATGTTGTGCAGTTGTAGAACAGAGCGATGAATGTATTGACTTTACAATAATGTGTGTTTAATTTTTATTTGTGTCTGTGTACAGTGTAGTTTTTAGACGAAACTAAGTTTTCGAAATAAACTTTGGTTATTGGTGTAACTGTAAAACAAATGACCATACATTTATGAAATTTTCATTGTTTATAACATTAGCATTTACAATAATCGATACTTACAATTTTCAAAATATTTTCATTTGTTTTGACCTGTTTCAGTTTCCAATTTTTTTCGGTTTTTTTTCTATAGATGTCAATAAAATTATATATGTTGGGTAAAAAAGCTTGAAATTTAATATAAGACTTCTAGTATACTGTAACAATGGCAGTTGAAAAATATCACAATTTTTTTTTATAAACATTTAAAGTTTGGATTTTGATAAAAATTCATCAAAATATCGAACATTCGCAAATTATTTTGTAGTTAAAGATTTATGAAATTTCCAGTCTATATAGCTAAGGTTAGAAAATGTAAAACAAGGTTTCTTGTAACTACCTAGTGAATAATATAAATAATAATATAATAATATATTTATTTAAATTTAACACTTGTGCGCATACACACAAGTTGATGAAACAATCATAACGACACCAAAAAAATCACGACATCGTCGTCAACAATTTACAGATGAAATGTTTGAAGGTCAGTATAATTTAAATTTATAGTTAATTTTTAGTTGGTACTAAAGAATGACAACAACACGAGTATGATAAAATCTATTTTACTATACTTATATTTTTAATTTTTAAAAATTTGTAAATTTTAGATTCAGAGTGAAGTGATGAATTTATTGATTTTACAATGATGTGTTTTTTTTTTAATTTTTTAATTTTTTAAATGTTTTTTGTTTGTCATCACTTTTTAGGATAATAAAAATACTTAGATTTTCTTCAACGGTATCTTTTCTGGTAGGAAAGTAAATCTAGTTGATACTTTGTGGCTAGTAGTTTTCAAAAGCGCCATGAAAAACAAAAGAAAATTTAAGGAAAAACGGGAATTTTTACAGTATACAGGATATAAAAAAAAAAAAAATAAAAAAAAAATAAACACAATTGTAAAACCATTAGCTTCCTCGCTTCACTCAGAATCTAAAATTATAAAATATTCAGTTTATAAAATTAAGTTTTTAAAAAATGCTATGTGTTTGGGCAATTTTACATAATGCGTTTGGGCGAGTGATTTTCAAGCATTGTAATGTGTTTGGGTGATATTTTTTTAATATCCTGGAATGCTGCATTTTATCAATCAATTTTCTCTCTCGTTTTGACAGACTTGGGTTGTAAATGAATTCCACGGGTATGATTAAAAGTAGATTGTTTTTTTTTGTGTGTGATTAAAAATTGAAATGATTGAAAATCAAGTTAAAATATTAATAAAATTAAAAAAATTATATTATGTAAGTTATATATAAGTGTGTGTAATAAAAAATTAATATGATGTGCCATATTTAGATTGATATAAAATTCGCTATAGATTTTATATATTTTAGATTCTGAGTGAAACGATGAATGTATTGATTTTACAATGATGTGTTTTTATATTTTTTTATTTTTTTTTGTGTCTGTGTACACGATAAGTAGTCGAAATAATGCTTCGATTTTCGACTTCAGTATCTTGTTCGATTGGAAAGTGAATATCGTTGGTGCATTGGGGAGGTGAAAATTCAAAATTCCCAGTACTTTACTGTTTAGGGACATTTTCATTTTTCATTTTTTTTTAGTTTTTTTTTTTGAAATATCAATAAAATTTTATTTGTTGGTTAAAAAAACTTGAAAATTTAATAGAAGGCTCCTAGTATATTATTTCAAAGGCAGATGAAAAATATTAAAAATCGTTAGTCACAGTTTTTTTTTATAAGCATTTAAAGTTCAAAAATTGACAAAATATGGAAAAATCACGAAAATTAGCAAATTATTTTGAGTTAAGAATTCGTAAAAATTTTTCTTTTTAAATCTAAGATTTGAAAATGTAATACAAGATTACTCATAAGTTTGTCTACCTTTATCAATAAAAAAATCTCTATCGGACAGTCAAATTAAATTTTTATGAGCGTTTGAAATTCAAATTTTTACAACATTGGATGTTCACTCGATTTCTCATGTAGCGATTTCCTTATTTTGTTGTTATTCATAAACGAATAACTATAGATACATGAAAATTTCACTGAATATTTATATTAGCATTTCCTATACACCACACAATTTTGAAAATATTTTGATTCTTTTTGAGCTGTTTACGGATATTTTCATTTTTCAATTTTTTTAGTTTTTTTTTCTATGAATATCAATAAAGTTTTATCTGTTGGGCCAAAAAGTGTAAAAATTTAATACAAGGCTTCTGATATATTGTTACAATATCAGTTGAAAAATATTAAAAATACATAGGCACAATTTTTTTTTATAAGCATTTAAAGATTGAATTTTGACAAAATTTATCAAATTTAAAATTGAATAACTATTTTGTAGTTAAAAATTTATAAAATGTTCAACTTTTATTTCTAAGGATTGAAAATTTAAAAAAAGATTCCACGTGAGTAGTTAATTCTGTTACACAAAATATCTAAAAAATACATAAGCAAATTTTATTTTTATAGTCATTTTAATTTCAAATTTGGACGAAATTACATATTAAAAAACCTAGTTATTTTGTTGTGATTATATAATAATATTAGTGGGTACCTACTTGAAACTTCTAAAGTGTACTATTATATATCTATGATAGTATCAGGGTTTGTTATTGATGTTGATGTATAACGTGTTATAAGTACCTAATGGATAATGTGATATGATTAATTTGGAATTTATTATAGGTCAATTTTTTTGTTAATGCCATAGATAAGTATACAATTTGTCTTAAACCTAGACTGACATACCGTCTTCGCTCAGAATCGTTTTTCTTATACAATGATATTGTATCATTGAATTCAAATTTAATAGCATCCATTATACAGTGACCCACTTGTAACCTACTGTACAGCAGAGCGACATCCACTTACCCACCTTTTTTTTTCTCTTAATCATTACAAACTTATAACTTTATCTTTTACATTGTATCATACTAGCTTATACGAAACTCGCCCAAACACATTACTTTTATTGTGTGGGTAAAATGGTAATTCGCCCAAACGCATGACGCCCTTAAGGGTCTCTTAATTAAGGGTTGAAAATTTAAAACATATATGAAAATGTTAGAGTATTTATTTATTTATATATTTTATAAAAACAATGACTTTTTCAAATGTAATTCTTTTTGGGAAAACGAAAAATTTAATATCATAAAATATTATGTCTACCTATTAATAGTAATATTATAAGCTGACATACCGTCTTCGCTCAGAATATTTTTTCGTATACAATAATTATTATATTATTGAATTCAAATTTAGTACCTTCCATTTCAGTAACCTATTGTACAGCAAAGCGACATCCACTTGCCCACCTTTTTCAACTAAATGTTGTGGAAAAAATTTAAAGCGTTTGGTTTAATTTTGGAAGAATTATTACAAAGTTTTGGGTAATATTTCTTGTATATATTTTTAATTTGTAAATCATTTTGTTTAAGGGTTAACACCTTCACCAAAAACGTTGAAAGTAATGACACCAAATCGTAAATATGAAGTTTCTGATTCTTGTTCAAATATTCGAGCACCTGGTTCACTAATTTTTGAAAACAGTCCATCATCGAGTTCAATAGCTACACCTACAACTAAATCTTGGGTCTCAGCACTAATCGATTTTCCCAGTCCTATGCCAAAAATGAGACAAATAAAAAGCCCCAAAAAAAGCGCACTTCAACAAGAGTTAATTGGGATTCGAAAACTTTTAAAAAGAAAACGTTCTATTATTTCGGCATTAAAACAGAAAAAAACAAACAAAAAGCAGAAATCTAATGTGAATGATTTATTTAAAACATTTAATTTTCCATCTAAAAACTCAAGAAGTTTAGTATCAATGCAATTGTTACACAAAAATCGTAAACCTTGGTCAGCTAATGAAAAAAAAGTTGCACTATCTTTATATTATAAGTCACCTTCGACTTATAAATACATGTGAAGGACTGGAATTGTATTGCCGGCTATGAGTACAGTGACACGTTGGCTACGGTCAATTAACTATTCCACTGGATTTTCGGCCAAATATTTAGAGCAAATGAGGTTAAAAGTTTTAAATATGGATTATAATGAAAAGAAATGTGTTCTTCTATTAGATGAAGTTTCTATAATGAAAACTTTAGAATATAACAAGATTTTGGATGAAATAGAAGGGTTTGAGGATTTAGGTGATATGGGACGTACTGAAAAACTTGGTTCTCACGCGTTAGTAATTATGGTTCGTGGTCTTTACAAAAATTGGAAATTGCCTTTATCATATTTTTTTACTGGCAGTGGAGTTAAAGGTGATACTTTAGTCGAAATTGTTAAAAATTGCGTCAAAAAAATTGTGGATATTGGTTTATTGCCAACTTGCATTGTATGTGACCAAGGGACACAAAATCGTCGGATGTTTTCGTTGCTAGGTGCATCTCAAAATAATCCTTCAACTGAAATATGTGGCAAGAAATTATTTCTTATTTACGATATGCCACATCTTATCAAGAGTTTAAGAAATAATCTACTATCTGGTGATTTTAAAATTGGTAATAAAGTTGTGTCTATAAATGATATTAAAAAAACGTATGAAATTGACAGCCAAAGTAAAACAGCAAGAGCTATGACCAAAATAACACCAACTCATCTATCTCCTAACCCTTTTCAAAAAATGTCCTGCAAGTTAGCAATCCAACTCTTGAGTAATTCTGTATCTGCAGCTATAAAAACATGTGTGGCTACTGGGCAACTAAAATCGAATACAGCACTACATACTTCAGAATTTATTAATGTCATAAATAATATGTTTGATTCGGCAAACAGCAAAAATTTATATGACCGAAATCCAAACAGAAGACCTTTAAGTCCTAAAAATTCAATAGTGTTCGAGAACTTGAAAAAAGCACAAGCTTTATTTAAAGAAGCGGTAAAAGTATGCCATAAGACAAAAAAAATCAGTACGCCCCCTTGTTTTATTGGAATAATTTGGACGACAACTGCTATTTTAGAATTATACGAACAAGAAAAAGTAGACATGCAAATCTATCGGCCAAATAAAGACAATTTTTTAATGACAAATCGACTAACGCAAGATATATTAGAAAATCTATTTTCAGTGATACGACAAAAAAATGGCTACAACAGAAACCCCACAGCCCGCACGTTTCGCTGTTGTTTTGGGCATATATGTACATATAGTTTGATGAAATGTTTGACAACATGTTGTAATAATTGTGAATCGGATGACGATGAATTTATAACTGTTGAAGTTTTGAAGGATGTTCCTGTAGAAAACTTAATTTTATCAGAAAACGGTGAATTGTCAAATGAAAATTATGTTCACGAAACAACCGATTCTGACAATAGTTCAAAGTCAAATGAAGGTATTTATGAGGTTGACTTATCACTGGAGACGTGTTCAATAACTTATTTTTCTGGTTATTTAGCAAAAAAATGTTTTGATAAATTTAATTGTGCCAACTGTAATTTAATCAAACCAAATGAACACTTAGCTGACAAAAAAGAACTTTTAATTATACACAAGGTGTTCGATCATGTGCAACAATCACAAGGCTTAAAAGCTCCATCTGATGAGCTAACACAAATAGTGACAATATGTTTAAATATATTTAAAAATACATTTCCTAAAATTAAGAGCTCAAAGCAAATTTTAAAACAACTTTTGCATAAAGCCGAAAGACAAATAAATAATCATTTTTTGGTTTTACAAAATTCGTTGTAAAGATCACTATGAATTTATTTTACAGCTGCTGTTTAGGACACGCATTTATAAGGAATGTAAGTGGATTAATGCAAACCTTGGAAAGCGAGGTTATCAAAATGCCGCCAAATTGCGAATATTTGAAAATAAATAAATAGGTAAATTATAATTTTGTAATTAATGTTTTGTTATGTATGCAGTGTACAAAATAAGTAATTTATTATAATATTGTTACATAAACAGATTTGAAATAATAGGTAAATAAAGTTGAAGATAAACTCAATTGTTTTGTTAATTTACAATTCTTTTTGTATTTTTATTATGAAAAAAATATAATATTTTGCTCGAATTTTATTAGAAGTTAAATTTTAATAAAACAATAAATTGTAAAATACGCTTAGTCACTGGTCACAGGCGTAAGTACGGTGTCACAGTGGTAATATAAGTCAATAACAGTAAAAAAATTATTTATTTTGCAGGGTAATGATGTATTTATTATTTCCAGTGTACAAATTGCATTAGTCGTAAAATCAAAAAACATTTGAATGAGTCTAATTAATTTTTTTTATTTTTTAAACACTTGATTTTTGAATATGTTGATGAAAATATTTTAGTCAAGGTTTAAGAAATCCTTCTAGTTTATGTTTATTCATTCTGTTATGACTTTTGTGTTATTAGTTTCGAGGTATTTCAAAAGTATTTTAAATGTTCACAAGCGAGTAGGTAATCGAATTTCATGTAAAAGTTTTTTATATGAACAAATTTCTGGTCTGAACTCGTCGCTGAACGGTTTGTATTCTGATTCTTAGCCGCCAGAGGCGACGACGTCCGTAAATGCAATCGCTGAACTACTGGCTACTGTGGTCTGCGACGCCGCCGCCGACGATGTTTGACGACGACGCACGACAACGGTTTTCCGCGGCAACGGTCGGCGACGATTACGGCGATTAGAAATAATTATTTTATTTTATTATAGGCCGAATACCTTAGCGCTCTCTATTGGGAGTAATTACGGCGCAGCGTATTATGTACTGCAGTGAGCTATCTATAGTATTTATAATCAATGATATTATGTATAATTATAAACAAATTGCTCTACTTATTTATTGTATTTACTTTTTTATAATTAATTATTCCAAGTTGATAAAATACAATAAATGTAAGTATCTAAATAATATAATACATCTACCCTATTGTAATTTGCTATGATATTTGTTGTTCAACAAACAATTATTTATTGTTTTATTATTATAGTTTTATAATGAGAACTTATTCAGTTATTCACTTCATTGGTTATGACTCTGTAGAACCTGCACCCAGTACCTGGTTCACAAAGAATACCAAAAAACAGGGCTCTGGCCTCTGATTAAGGAATGTAGACAATTAAAAACTATTCCTAATGAAATTGAATTTGATTACCGTGAAGCTAGAGTTTTCAAAACAAATATCTGTAAGCCATATTGTTTAATAACAAATTTAATAACTATTTAAGACTATTATAATTTGATACATTTTAATACTAGTGTAGGATAATTTGAAGAAACTAATCATTTGGCGGGAAAAGGGTGCAATCAAATTGGTGACTTAAAAACTAAGAGAAAATTTAAAGTAAAAGAAAATAACCAGTCATATCCAGATTGTCTCGAGTATTCAGGTTATTATTTATTTACTCTACCCGATGAAATAATAATATATATCTGTTTAATTATTAATTTATATGACTAACATATTGGCTATTACAATTATTATTTAAATTAGATTCTGATGATGAAAAATGCAATAACAGTTATAAGTCTG
This sequence comes from Macrosiphum euphorbiae, assembly GCA_949089665.1. Lineage (NCBI taxonomy): Eukaryota > Metazoa > Arthropoda > Insecta > Hemiptera > Aphididae > Macrosiphum > Macrosiphum euphorbiae. Next base: position 1,573,599 of record CARXXK010001029.1, read on the forward strand.
ATTATAAATCAAAATATGCAGGTTGGTCTCCTTCTCCAAAAAAGTGTAAAAGTAAGTTTTTACTTGTTCCATATTATAGTACCTAAATAAATATCTGTTGTACGTGATTTTTAACAATTTAATATAATATGAGCAAATTATTTGTTTTTAAAGCTCAGAATAATCAACAATAACCATCAATAGTTAAACAGCTGTCTTATGATACATCACCAAATTTGAGCAATAAATATAAGAATGGTAAAAGTGATAATTTATTTATTATTCACTAATAATTGTTACAAAATACAAATGATTTATATCAGTAGGGTAGAAGTATTTTATATAAAGATGTTCTATTTTTACAGTACCAACATTTAATTTAAATGATGATAAAGATAGTAATGAATACCTCATTGAAAACCAATTAGAATCTTCTGATGTTCATCTTGATAAATATTATTCTATTAGTTTGCGTCGAATTTTTATCAAATTCATTAACTTTTTCAGTTATCATTGGTCTTACTTTTTTTCTATTAAGAGAATTTCTCTTATATTCAGATAAATTCGATGAAATTGTGCCTTGAACAATAAAGGTTTCCTGTGATATCAATTTTATGAGGTCTGTGTATTTAAGGTGTAGTTGATTTAGCAGTGTGGCTTCCTCTGTCATTTTTAATATGTACAAATCGATAATCATTTGTCTCTGTTGATCACCAACAAACTGAAATAAAAAATGTTTGATATAAGTACAATGGTACATATTGTATAGTGCATAGATGAATGACGATAATATAATGTATACCTAAATTACAATAAAAAATATATGTAATTATTGCTGACTGTAGGTCCATACATTACTGTAAGTGGAATAAGGAAAATGTTGACTGCATTAATAAATATAATACCTAATTCAATATTTTATAATGTTTTGATTGAAAAATAACCGTTATATAACGTGAAAATAAGAGTGGCATTTAATTACCCTTAAACTCCACTAGTCCACTCAGAATCGTTTTACTGAAGAAATTATATATTGTTTATTTAAAATGTGCCTAATACATACATCAACTATAGTATCCGAAGAGCGAAGTATACCCATAGTGCGATACTTTCAGAATTTATATAATATCGTAATCAAATAATAATAATAATTAATTGTGCTCACCTTTCCAAGTCGTTTTTTTTCGACCGGTACGACAGCATTAAACTTTTCTTCTATTGATTTGGCAGTGTGGCTTGCTCTGTCATTTTTGATATGTACAAATCAATAATCATTTGTCTCTGTTGATCACCAACAAAATGAAAAAAAAATGCTTGATATAAGTACAATGGTACATATTGTATAGTGCATAGGTGAATGACGATAATATAATGTATACCTAAATTATAATAAAAAATATATGTAATTATTGCAGACTGTAGGTCCATACATGACTGTAAGTGGAATAAGGAAAATGTTGACAGCATCAATAAATATAATACCTAATTCAATATTTTATAATGTTTTGATTGAAAAATAACCGTTACATCACGTGAAAATAGGAGTGTCATTTAATTACCCTTAAACTCCACTAGTCCACTCAGAATCGTTTTACTGAAGAAATTATATATTGTTTATTTAAAATGTGCCTAATACATACATCAACTATAGTATCCGAAGAGCGAAGTATACCCATATGGGATACTTTCAGAATTTAGATAATATCGTAATCAAATAATAATAATAATTAATTGTGCTCACCTTTCCAAGTCGTTTTTTTTCGATCGGTACGACAGCATTAAACTTTTCTTCTATTGATTTGGCAGTGTGGCTTGCTCTGTCATTTTTGATATGTACAAATCGATAATCATTTGTCTCTGTTGATCACCAACAAACTGAAAAAAAAAATGTTTGATATAAGTACAATGGTACATAATATTGTATAGTGCATAGGTGAATGACGATAATATAATGTATACCTAAATTACAATAAAAAATATATGTAATTATTGCAGACTGTACGTCCATACATTACTGTAAGTGGAATAAATAAAATGTTGACTGCATCAATAAATATAATACGTAATTCAATATTTTATAATGTTTTGATTGAAAAAAAACCGTTACATCACGTGAAAATAGGAGTGTCATTTAATTACCCTTAAACTCCACTAGTCCACTCAGAATCGTTTTACTGAAGAAATTATATATTGTTTATTTAAAATGTGCCTAATACATACATCAACTATAGTATCCGAAGAGCGAAGTATACCCATAGTGCGATACTTTCAGAATTTATATAATATCGTAATCAAATAATAATAATAATTAAGTTTGCTCACCTTTCCAAGTCGTTTTTTTTTCGACCGGTACGACAGCATTAAACTTTTCTTCTATTGATTTGGCAGTGTGGCTTGCTCTGTCATTTTTGATATGTACAAATCAATAATCATTTGTCTCTGTTGATCACCAACAAACTGAAAAAAAAAATGCTTGATATAAGTACAATGGTACATATTGTATAGTGCATAGGTGAATGACGATAATATAATGTATACCTAAATTATAATAAAAAATATATGTAATTATTGCAGACTGTAGGTCCATACATGACTGTAAGTGGAATAAGGAAAATGTTGACAGCATCAATAAATATAATATCTAATTCAATATTTTATAATGTTTTGATTGAAAAATAACCGTTACATCACGTGAAAATAGGAGTGTCATTTAATTACCCTTAAACTCCACTAGTCCACTCAGAATCGTTTTACTGAAGAAATTATATATTGTTTATTTAAAATGTGCCTAATACATACATCAACTATAGTATCCGAAGAGCGAAGTATACCCATAGTGCGATACTTTCAGAATTTATATAATATTGTAATCAAATAATAATAATAATTAATTGTGCTCACCTTTCCAAGTCGTTTTTTTCGACTGGTACGACAGCATTAAACTTTTCTTCTATTGATTTGGCAGTGTGGCTTGCTCTGTCATTTTTGATATGTACAAATCAATAATCATTTGTCTCTGTTGATCACCAACAAACTGAAAAAAAAATGCTTGATATAAGTACAATGGTACATATTGTATAGTGCATAGGTGAATGACGATAATATAATGTATACCTAAATTACAATAAAAAATATATGTAATTATTGCTGACTGTAGGTCCATACATTACTGTAAGTGGAATAAGGAAAATGTTGACTGCATCAATAAATATAATACCTAATTCAATATTTTATAATGTTTTGATTGAAAAATAACCGTTATATAACGTGAAAATAAGAGTGGAATTTAATTACCCTTAAACTCCACTAGTCCACTCAGAATCGTTTTACTGAAGAAATTATATTATATTGTTTATTTAAAATGTGCCTAATACATACATCAACTATAGTATCCGAAGAGCAAAGTATACCCATAGTGCGATAATTTCAGAATTTATATAATACTAGCTGATCCCGTGCACTTCGTCGCCCGTTAAATGGATCAACTCAATACTACCTACTCAAACTTTGTTCAATTCATTAACGTGTATGGTGTTCAAAATTTATCTTATGTTTCCCGTTGCCCTGAATAAAAATTCTGAATCGCAGCAGTACATTATCAGGTAAGCAATCTACCTGCGGTAGATCGCGGACCCCGTGCTGTTTGTACGGAAGTGTATGATTTAACTCTAAAGTATCAAAGTTATACCAAGTTTATTTTGATGTAATACTGTGGATTAATATAATAAATTTGGTTGCTCGTATAATTCGCAACTCTTAAAAAAATTATGATTGTTGAACTCCTTTTGGGTGTAATTTTCTGCGGTAAGTGCAACTCTGCCACCCTGGTAAGCATTGTTCAATAATTCGATTTGATGCAAGCTTGTACCTGATCTGCCCGAATAACCAATGGCAACCAATAAATAAATGCTAATTTCTAATGTAGACCGTAACCAATGGCAACCATAAATAAATAAAAATAAAATTTCCAATTTCTATCGTGAATCTCAATGTCCCTGTTTCAGCACCTATTTAAAATGCGAATTTTGGCAAATCCTTTCTTAGCGCACGTCTATATTATAATAGCTATCTGTATGCCAAATTTCAGCCAGATCCGTCCAATGGTTTGAGCTGTGCGTTGATAGCAGTCAATCAGCTTACTGTTTTTTATATATAGATATGGTTACCATGGTAATATGGACACACACTCACACACACACACACACACACACACACACACACACACTGACATACATTCATTTTTATATATATAGATTGATATGAAATCTTGGTAACCTTAGTAACCATGGCAACCTTGGTAACTATGGTAACATGGACACACAGACACACAGACTGACATACATTCATTTTTATATATATAGATTGTAATCAAATAATAATAATAATTAATTGTGCTCACCTTTCCAAGTCGTTTTTTTTCGATCGGTACGACAGCATTAAACTTTTCTTCTATTGATTTGGCAGTGTGGCTTGCTCTGTCATTTTTGATATGTACAAATCAATAATCATTTGTCTCTGTTGATCACCAACAAACTGAAAAAAAAAATGCTTGATATAAGTACAATGGTACATATTGTATAGTGCATAGGTGAATGACGATAATATAATGTATACCTAAATTACAATAAAAAATATATGTAATTATTGCTGACTGTAGGTCCATACATTACTGTAAGTGGAATAAGGAAAATGTTGACTGCATTAATAAATATAATACCTAATTCAATATTTTATAATGTTTTGATTGAAAAATAACCGTTATATAACGTGAAAATAAGAGTGGCATTTAATTACCCTTAAACTCCACTAGTCCACTCAGAATCGTTTTACTGAAGAAATTATATATTGTTTATTTAAAATGTGCCTAATACATACATCAACTATAGTATCCGAAGAGCGAAGTATACCCATAGTGCGATACTTTCAGAATTTATATAATATCGTAATCAAATAATAATAATAATTAATTGTGCTCACCTTTCCAAGTCGTTTTTTTTTCGACCGGTACGACAGCATTAAACTTTTCTTCTATTGATTTGGCAGTGTGGCTTGCTCTGTCATTTTTGATATGTACAAATCAATAATCATTTGTCTCTGTTGATCACCAACAAAATGAAAAAAAAAATGCTTGATATAAGTACAATGGTACATAATATTGTATAGTGCATAGGTGAATGACGATAATATAATGTATACCTAAATTACAATAAAAAATATATGTAATTATTGCAGACTGTACGTCCATACATTACTGTAAGTGGAATAAATAAAATGTTGACTGCATCAATAAATATAATACGTAATTCAATATTTTATAATGTTTTGATTGAAAAAAAACCGTTACATCACGTGAAAATAGGAGTGTCATTTAATTACCCTTAAACTCCACTAGTCCACTCAGAATCGTTTTACTGAAGAAATTATATATTGTTTATTTAAAATGTGCCTAATACATACATCAACTATAGTATCCGAAGAGCGAAGTATACCCATAGTGCGATACTTTCAGAATTTATATAATATCGTAATCAAATAATAATAATAATTAAGTTTGCTCACCTTTCCAAGTCGTTTTTTTTTCGACCGGTACGACAGCATTAAACTTTTCTTCTATTGATTTGGCAGTGTGGCTTGCTCTGTCATTTTTGATATGTACAAATCAATAATCATTTGTCTCTGTTGATCACCAACAAACTGAAAAAAAAAATGCTTGATATAAGTACAATGGTACATATTGTATAGTGCATAGGTGAATGACGATAATATAATGTATACCTAAATTATAATAAAAAATATATGTAATTATTGCAGACTGTAGGTCCATACATGACTGTAAGTGGAATAAGGAAAATGTTGACAGCATCAATAAATATAATATCTAATTCAATATTTTATAATGTTTTGATTGAAAAATAACCGTTACATCACGTGAAAATAGGAGTGTCATTTAATTACCCTTAAACTCCACTAGTCCACTCAGAATCGTTTTACTGAAGAAATTATATATTGTTTATTTAAAATGTGCCTAATACATACATCAACTATAGTATCCGAAGAGGGAAGTATACCCATAGTGCGATACTTTCAGAATTTATATAATATTGTAATCAAATAATAATAATAATTAATTGTGCTCACCTTTCCAAGTCGTTTTTTTCGACTGGTACGACAGCATTAAACTTTTCTTCTATTGATTTGGCAGTGTGGCTTGCTCTGTCATTTTTGATATGTACAAATCAATAATCATTTGTCTCTGTTGATCACCAACAAACTGAAAAAAAATGCTTGATATAAGTACAATGGTACATATTGTATAGTGCATAGGTGAATGACGATAATATAATGTATACCTAAATTACAATAAAAAATATATGTAATTATTGCTGACTGTAGGTCCATACATTACTGTAAGTGGAATAAGGAAAATGTTGACTGCATCAATAAATATAATACCTAATTCAATATTTTATAATGTTTTGATTGAAAAATAACCGTTATATAACGTGAAAATAAGAGTGGAATTTAATTACCCTTAAACTCCACTAGTCCACTCAGAATCGTTTTACCGAAGAAATTATATTATATTGTTTATTTAAAATGTGCCTAATACATACATCAACTATAGTATCCGAAGAGCAAAGTATACCCATAGTGCGATAATTTCAGAATTTATATAATATCGTAATCAAATAATAATAATAATTAATTGTGCTCACCTTTCCAAGTCGTTTTTTTCGACTGGTACGACAGCATTAAACTTTTCTTCTATTGATTTGGCAGTGTGGCTTGCTCTGTCATTTTTGATATGTACAAATCAATAATCATTTGTCTCTGTTGATCACCAACAAACTGAAAAAAAAATGCTTGATATAAGTACAATGGTACATATTGTATAGTGCATAGGTGAATGACGATAATATAATGTATACCTAAATTACAATAAAAAATATATGTAATTATTGCAGACTGTAGGTCCATACATGACTGTAAGTGGAATAAGGAAAATGTTGACTGCATCAATAAATATAATACCTAATTCAATATTTTATAATGTTTTGATTGAAAAATAACCGTTATATAACGTGAAAATAAGAGTGGAATTTAATTACCCTTAAACTCCACTAGTCCACTCATAATCGTTTTACTGAAGAAATTATATTATATTGTTTATTTAAAATGTGCCTAATACATACATCAACTATAGTATCCGAAGAGCAAAGTATACCCATAGTGCGATACTTTCAGAATTTATATAATATCGTAATCAAATAATAATAATAATTAATTGTGCTCACCTTTCCAAGTAGTTTTTTTTCGACTGGTACGACAGCATTAAACTTTTCTTCTATTGATTTGGCAGTGTGGCTTGCTCTGTCATTTTTGATATGTACAAATCGATAATCATTTGTCTCTGTTGATCACCAACAAACTGAAAAAAAAATGTTTGATATAAGTACAATGTGACATATTGTATAGTGCATAGGTGAATGACGATAATATAATGTATACCTAAATTACAATAAAAAATATATGTAATTATTGCAGACTGTAGGTCCATACATGACTGTAAGTGGAATAAGGAAAATGTTGACTGCATCAATAAATATAATACCTTATTCAATATTGTATAATGTTTTGATTGAAAAATAACCGTTACATCACGTGAAAATAGGAGTGTCATTTAATTACCCTTAAACTCCACTAGTCCACTCAGAATCGTTTTACTGAAGAAATTATATATTGTTTATTTAAAATGTGCCTAATACATACATCAACTATAGTATCCGAAGAGTGAAGTATACCCATAGTGCGATACTTTCAGAATTTATATAATATTGTAATCAAATAATAATAATAATTAATTGTGCCCACCTTTCCAAGTAGTTTTTTTCGACTGGTACGACAGCATTAAACTTTTCTTCTATTGATTTGGCAGTGTGGCTTGCTCTGTCATTTTTGATATGTACAAATCAATAATCATTTGTCTCTGTTGATCACCAAAAAACTGAAAAAAAAATGCTTGATATAAGTACAATGGTACATATTGTATAGTGCATAGGTGAATGACGATAATATAATGTATACCTAAATTACAATAAAAAATATATGTAATTATTGCAGACTGTAGGTCCATACATGACTGTAAGTGGAATAAGGAAAATGTTGACTGCATCAATAAATATAATACCTAATTCAATATTGTATAATGTTTTGATTGAAAAATAACCGTTACATCACGTGAAAATAGGAGTGTCATTTAATTACCCTTAAACTCCACTAGTCCACTCAGAATCGTTTTACTGAAGAAATTATATATTGTTTATTTAAAATGTGCCTAATACATACATCAACTATAGTATCCGAAGAGTGAAGTATACCCATAGTGCGATACTTTCAGAATTTATATAATACTAGCTGATCCCGTGCACTTCGTCGCCCGTTAAATGGATCAACTCAATACTACCTACTCAAACTTTGTTCAATTCATTAACGTGTATGGTGTTCAAAATTTATCTTATGTTTCCCGTTGCCCTGAATAAAAATTCTGAATCGCAGCAGTACATTATCAGGTAAGCAATCTACCTGCGGTAGATCGCGGACCCCGTGCTGTTTGTACGGAAGTGTATGATTTAACTCTAAAGTATCAAAGTTATACCAAGTTTATTTTGATGTAATACTGTGGATTAATATAATAAATTTGGTTGCTCGTAAAATTCGCAACTCTTAAAAAAATTATGATTGTTGAACTCCTTTTGGGTGTAATTTTCTGCGGTAAGTGCAACTCTGCCACCCTGGTAAGCATTGTTCAATAATTCGATTTGATGCAAGCTTGTACCTGATCTGCCCGAATAACCAATGGCAACCAATAAATAAATGCTAATTTCTAATGTAGACCGTAACCAATGGCAACCATAAATAAATAAAAATAAAATTTCCAATTTCTATCGTGAATCTCAATGTCCCTGTTTCAGCACCTATTTAAAATGCGAATTTTGGCAAATCCTTTCTTAGCGCACGTCTATATTATAATAGCTTATTGTATGCCAAATTTCAGCCAGATCCGTCCAATGGTTTGAGCTGTGCGTTGATAGCAGTCAATCAGCTTACTGTTTTTTATATATAGATATGGTTACCATGGTAATATGGACACACACTCACACACACACACACACACACACACACACACACACACTGACATACATTCATTTATATATATATAGATTGATATGAAATCTTGGTAACCTTAGTAACCATGGCAACCTTGGTAACCATGGTAACATGGACACACAGACACACAGACTGACATACATTGATTTTTATATATATAGATTGTAATCAAATAATAATAATAATTAATTGTGCTCACCTTTCCAAGTCGTTTTTTTTCGATCGGTACGACAGCATTAAACTTTTCTTCTATTGATTTGGCAGTGTGGCTTGCTCTGTCATTTTTGATATGTACAAATCGATAATCATTTGTCTCTGTTGATCACCAACAAACTGAAAAAAAAAATGTTTGATATAAGTACAATGGTACATAATATTGTATAGTGCATAGGTGAATGACGATAATATAATGTATACCTAAATTACAATAAAAAATATATGTAATTATTGCAGACTGTACGTCCATACATTACTGTAAGTGGAATAAGGAAAATGTTGACTGCATCAATAAATTTAATACCTAATTCAATATTTTATAATGTTTTGTTTGAAAAATAACCGTTACATCACGTGAAAATAGGAGTGTCATTTAATTACCCTTAAACTCCACTAGTCCACTCAGAATCGTTTTACTGAAGAAATTATATATTGTTTATTTAAAATGTGCCTAATACATACATCAACTATAGTATCCGAAGAGCGAAGTATACCCATAGTGCGATACTTACAGAATTTATATAATATTGTAATCAAATAATAATAATAATTAATTGTGCTCACGTTTCAAAGTCGTTTTTTTTCGACTGGTACGACAGCATTAAACTTTTCTTCTATTGATTTGGCAGTGTGGCTTGGTCTGTCATTTTTGATATGTACAAATCAATAATCATTTGTCTCTGTTGATCACCAACAAACTGAAAAAAAAAATGTTTGATATAAGTACAATGGTACATATTGTATAGTGCATAGGTGAATGACGATAATATAATGTATACCTAAATTACAATGAAAAATATATGTAATTATTGCAGACTGTAGGTCCATACATTACTGTAAGTGGAATAAGGAAAATGTTGACTGCATCAATAAATTTAATACCTAATTCAATATTTTATAATGTTTTGATTGAAAAATAACCGTTACATCACGTGAAAATAGGAGTGTCATTTAATTACCCTTAAACTCCACTAGTCCACTCAGAATCGTTTTACTGAAGAAATTATATATTGTTTATTTAAAATGTGCCTAATACATACATCAACTATAGTATCCAAAGTGCGAAGTATACCCATTGTGCGATACTTTCAGAATTTATATAATATTGTAATCAAATAATAATAATGATTAATTGTGCTCACGTTTCCAAGTCGTTTTTTTTCGACTGGTACGACAGCATTAAACTTTTCTTCTATTGATTTGGGAGTGTGGCTTGGTCTGTCATTTTTGATATGTACAAATCAATAATCATTTGTCTCTGTTGATCACCAACAAACTGAAAAAAAAAAATGCTTGATATAAGTACAATGGTACATATTGTATAGTGCATAGGTGAATGACGATAATATAATGTATACCTAAATTACAATAAAAAATATATGTAATTATTGCAGACTGTAGGTCCATACATGACTGTAAGTGGAATAAGGAAAATGTTGACTGGATCAATAACTATAATACCTAATTCAATATTTTATAATGTTTTGATTGAAAAATAACCGTTATATAACGTGAAAATAAGAGTGGCATTTAATTACCCTTAAACTCCACTAGTCCACTCAGAATCGTTTTACTGAAGAAATTATATATTGTTTATTTAAAATGTGCCTAATACATACATCAACTATAGTATCGAAGAGCGAAGTATACCCATAGTGCGATACATTCAGAATTTATATAATATTGTAATCAAATAATAATAATAATTAATTGTGCTCACGTTTAAAAGTCGTTTTTTTTCGACTGGTACGACAGCATTAAACTTTTCTTCTATTGATTTGGGAGTGTGGCTTGGTCTGTCATTTTTGATATGTACAAATCGATAATCATTTGTCTCTGTTGATCACCAACAAACTGAAAAAAAAATGTTTTATATAAGTACAATGGTACATATTGTATAGTGGGTAGGTGAATGACGATAATATAATGTATACCTAAATTACAATAAAAAATATATGTAATTATTGCAGACTGTAGGTCCATACATGACTGTAAGTGGAATAAGGAAAATGTTGACTGGATCAATAACTATAATACCTAATTCAATATTTTATAATGTTTTGATTGAAAAATAACCGTTACATAACGTGAAAATAAGAGTGGCATTTAATTACCCTTAAACTCCACTAGTCCACTCAGAATCGTTTTACTGAAGAAATTATATATTGTTTATTTAAAATGTGCCTAATACATACATCAACTATAGTATCGAAGAGCGAAGTATACCCATAGTGCGATACATTCAGAATTTATATAATATTGTAATCAAATAATAATAATAATTAATTGTGCTCACGTTTAAAAGTCGTTTTTTTTCGACTGGTACGACAGCATTAAACTTTTCTTCTATTGATTTGGGAGTGTGGCTTGGTCTGTCATTTTTGATATGTACAAATCGATAATCATTTGTCTCTGTTGATCACCAACAAACTGAAAAAAAAAATGTTTTATATAAGTACAATGGTACATATTGTATAGTGGGTAGGTGAATGACGATAATATAATGTATACCTAAATTACAATAAAAAATATATGTAATTATTGCAGACTGTAGGTCCATACATGACTGTAAGTGGAATAAGGAAAATGTTGACTGCATCAATAAATTTAATACCTAATTCAATATTTTATAATGTTTTGATTGAAAAATAACCGTTACATCACGTGAAAATAGGAGTGTCATTTAATTACAATTAAACTCCACTAGTCCACTCAGAATCGTTTTACTGAAGAAATTATATATTGTTTATTTAAAATGTGCCTAATACATACATCAACTATAGTATCGAAGAGCGAAGTATACCCATAGTGCGATACATTCAGAATTTATATAATATTGTAATCAAATAATAATAATAATTAAATGTGCTCACCTTTCCAAGTCGTTTTTTTTCGACTGGTACGACAGCATTAAACTTTTCTTCTATTGATTTGGGAGTGTGGCTTGCTCTGTCATTTTTGATATGTACAAATCAATAATCATTTGTCTCTGTTGATCACCAACAAACTGAAAAAAAAAATGTTTGATATAAGTACAATGGTACATATTGTATAGTGCATAGGTGAATGACGATAATATAATGTATACCTAAATTACAATAAAAAATATATGTATTTATTGCAGACTGTAGGTCCATACATGACTGTAAGTGGAATAAGGAAAATGTTGACTGGATCAATAACTATAATACCTAATTCAATATTTTATAATGTTTTAAATGAAAAATAACCGTTATATAACGTGAAAATAAGAGTGGCATTTAATTACCCTTAAACTCCACTAGTCCACTCAGAATCGTTTTACTGAAGAAATTATATATTGTTTATTTAAAATGTGCCTAATACATACATCAACTATAGTATCGAAGAGCGAAGTATACCCATAGTGCGATACATTCAGAATTTATATAATATTGTAATCAAATAATAATAATAATTAATTGTCCTCACCTTTCCAAGTCGCTTTTTTTCGACTGGTACGACAGCATTAAACTTTTCTTCTATTGATTTGGGAGTGTGGCTTGCTCTGTCATTTTTGATATGTACAAATCGATAATCATTTGTCTCTGTTGATCAAAAACAAACTGAAAAAAAAAATGCTTGATATAAGTACAATGGTACATATTGTATAGTGCATAGGTGAATGACGATAATATAATGTATACCTAAATTACAATAAAAAATATATGTAATTATTGCAGACTGTAGGTCCATACATGACTGTAAGTGGAATAAGGAAAATGTTGACTGGATCAATAACTATAATACCTAATTCAACATTTTATAATGTTTTGATTGAAAAATAACCGTTATATAACGTGAAAATAAGAGTGGCATTTAATTACCCTTAAACTCCACTAGTCCACTCAGAATCGTTTTACTGAAGAAATTATATATTGTTTATTTAAAATGTGCCTAATACATACATCAACTATAGTATCGAAGAGCGAAGTATACCCATAGTGCGATACTTTCAGAATTTATATAATATTGTAATCAAATAATAATAATAATTAATTGTGCTCACCTTTCCAAGTCGTTTTTTTTTCGACTGGTACGACAGCATTAAACTTTTCTTCTATTGATTTGGCAGTGTGGCTTGCTCTGTCATTTTTGATATGTACAAATCGATAATCATTTGTCTCTGTTGATCACCAACAAACTGAAAAAAAAATGTTTGATATAATTACAATGGTACATATTGTATAGTGCATAGGTGAATGACGATAATATAATGTATACCTAAATTACAATGAAAAATATATGTAATTATTGCAGACTGTAGGTCCATACATTACTGTAAGTGGAATAAGGAAAATGTTGACTGCATCAATAAATTTAATACCTAATTCAATATTTTATAATGTTTTGTTTGAAAAATAACCGTTACATCACGTGAAAATAGGAGTGTCATTTAATTACCCTTAAACTCCACTAGTCCACTCAGAATCGTTTTACTGAAGAAATTATATATTGTTTATTTAAAATGTGCCTAATACATACATCAACTATAGTATCCGAAGAGCGAAGTATACCCATAGTGCGATACTTACAGAATTTATATAATATTGTAATCAAATAATAATAATAATTAATTGTGCTCACGTTTCAAAGTCGTTTTTTTTCGACTGGTACGACAGCATTAAACTTTTCTTCTATTGATTTGGCAGTGTGGCTTGGTCTGTCATTTTTGATATGTACAAATCAATAATCATTTGTCTCTGTTGATCACCAACAAACTGAAAAAAAAAATGTTTGATATAAGTACAATGGTACATATTGTATAGTGCATAGGTGAATGACGATAATATAATGTATACCTAAATTACAATGAAAAATATATGTAATTATTGCAGACTGTAGGTCCATACATTACTGTAAGTGGAATAAGGAAAATGTTGACTGCATCAATAAATTTAATACCTAATTCAATATTTTATAATGTTTTGATTGAAAAATAACCGTTACATCACGTGAAAATAGGAGTGTCATTTAATTACCCTTAAACTCCACTAGTCCACTCAGAATCGTTTTACTGAAGAAATTATATATTGTTTATTTAAAATGTGCCTAATACATACATCAACTATAGTATCCAAAGTGCGAAGTATACCCATTGTGCGATACTTTCAGAATTTATATAATATTGTAATCAAATAATAATAATGATTAATTGTGCTCACGTTTCCAAGTCGTTTTTTTTCGACTGGTACGACAGCATTAAACTTTTCTTCTATTGATTTGGGAGTGTGGCTTGGTCTGTCATTTTTGATATGTACAAATCAATAATCATTTGTCTCTGTTGATCACCAACAAACTGAAAAAAAAAAATGCTTGATATAAGTACAATGGTACATATTGTATAGTGCATAGGTGAATGACGATAATATAATGTATACCTAAATTACAATAAAAAATATATGTAATTATTGCAGACTGTAGGTCCATACATGACTGTAAGTGGAATAAGGAAAATGTTGACTGGATCAATAACTATAATACCTAATTCAATATTTTATAATGTTTTGATTGAAAAATAACCGTTATATAACGTGAAAATAAGAGTGGCATTTAATTACCCTTAAACTCCACTAGTCCACTCAGAATCGTTTTACTGAAGAAATTATATATTGTTTATTTAAAATGTGCCTAATACATACATCAACTATAGTATCGAAGAGCGAAGTATACCCATAGTGCGATACATTCAGAATTTATATAATATTGTAATCAAATAATAATAATAATTAATTGTGCTCACGTTTAAAAGTCGTTTTTTTTCGACTGGTACGACAGCATTAAACTTTTCTTCTATTGATTTGGGAGTGTGGCTTGGTCTGTCATTTTTGATATGTACAAATCGATAATCATTTGTCTCTGTTGATCACCAACAAACTGAAAAAAAAAATGTTTTATATAAGTACAATGGTACATATTGTATAGTGGGTAGGTGAATGACGATAATATAATGTATACCTAAATTACAATAAAAAATATATGTAATTATTGCAGACTGTAGGTCCATACATGACTGTAAGTGGAATAAGGAAAATGTTGACTGGATCAATAACTATAATACCTAATTCAATATTTTATAATGTTTTGATTGAAAAATAACCGTTACATAACGTGAAAATAAGAGTGGCATTTAATTACCCTTAAACTCCACTAGTCCACTCAGAATCGTTTTACTGAAGAAATTATATATTGTTTATTTAAAATGTGCCTAATACATACATCAACTATAGTATCGAAGAGCGAAGTATACCCATAGTGCGATACATTCAGAATTTATATAATATTGTAATCAAATAATAATAATAATTAATTGTGCTCACGTTTAAAAGTCGTTTTTTTTCGACTGGTACGACAGCATTAAACTTTTCTTCTATTGATTTGGGAGTGTGGCTTGGTCTGTCATTTTTGATATGTACAAATCGATAATCATTTGTCTCTGTTGATCACCAACAAACTGAAAAAAAAAATGTTTTATATAAGTACAATGGTACATATTGTATAGTGGGTAGGTGAATGACGATAATATAATGTATACCTAAATTACAATAAAAAATATATGTAATTATTGCAGACTGTAGGTCCATACATGACTGTAAGTGGAATAAGGAAAATGTTGACTGGATCAATAACTATAATACCTAATTCAATATTTTATAATGTTTTGATTGAAAAATAACCGTTACATCACGTGAAAATAGGAGTGTCATTTAATTACCCTTAAACTCCACTAGTCCACTCAGAATCG
The DNA here is from genome assembly GCA_949089665.1 of Macrosiphum euphorbiae. Lineage (NCBI taxonomy): Eukaryota > Metazoa > Arthropoda > Insecta > Hemiptera > Aphididae > Macrosiphum > Macrosiphum euphorbiae. The sequence continues at coordinate 1,589,725 of CARXXK010001029.1, forward strand.
TTTTACTGAAGAAATTATATATTGTTTATTTAAAATGTGCCTAATACATACATCAACTATAGTATCCGAAGAGCGAAGTATACCCATAGTGCGATACTTTCAGAATTGATATAATATTGTAATCAAATAATAATAATAATTAATTGTGCTCACGTTTAAAAGTATTTTTTTTTCGACTGGTACGACAGCATTAAACTTTTCTTCTATTGATTTGGGAGTGTGGCTTGCTCTGTCATTTTTGATATGTACAAATCAATAATCATTTGTCTCTGTTGATCACCAACAAACTGAAAAAAAAAATGCTTGATATAAGTACAATGGTACATATTGTATAGTGCATTGGTGAATGACGATAATATAATGTATACCTAAATTACAATAAAAAATATATGTAATTATTGCAGACTGTAGGTCCATACATGACTGTAAGTGGAATAAGGAAAATGTTGACTGGATCAATAACTATAATACCTAATTCAATATTTTATAATGTTTTAAATGAAAAATAACCGTTATATAACGTGAAAATAAGAGTGGCATTTAATTACCCTTAAACTCCACTAGTCCACTCAGAATCGTTTTACTGAAGAAATTATATATTGTTTATTTAAAATGTGCCTAATACATACATCAACTATAGTATCGAAGAGCGAAGTATACCCATAGTGCGATACTTTCAGAATTTATATAATATTGTAATCAAATAATAATAATAATTAATTGTGCTCACCTTTCCAAGTCGTTTTTTTTTCGACTGGTACGACAGCATTAAACTTTTCTTCTATTGATTTGGCAGTGTGGCTTGCTCTGTCATTTTTGATATGTACAAATCGATAATCATTTGTCTCTGTTGATCACCAACAAACTGAAAAAAAAAATGTTTGATATAATTACAATGGTACATATTGTATAGTGCATAGGTGAATGACGATAATATAATGTATACCTAAATTACAATGAAAAATATATGTAATTAATGCAGACTGTAGGTCCATACATTACTGTAAGTGGAATAAGGAAAATGTTGACTGCATCAATAAATTTAATACCTAATTCAATATTTTATAATGTTTTGTTTGAAAAATAACCGTTACATCACGTGAAAATAGGAGTGTCATTTAATTACACTTAAACTCCACTAGTCCACTCAGAATCGTTTTACTGAAGAAATTATATATTGTTTATTTAAAATGTGCCTAATACATACATCAACTATAGTATCCGAAGAGCGAAGTATACCCATAGTGCGATACTTACAGAATTTATATAATATTGTAATCAAATAATAATAATAATTAATTGTGCTCACGTTTCAAAGTCGTTTTTTTTCGACTGGTACGACAGCATTAAACTTTTCTTCTATTGATTTGGCAGTGTGGCTTGGTCTGTCATTTTTGATATGTACAAATCAATAATCATTTGTCTCTGTTGATCACCAACAAACTGAAAAAAAAAATGTTTGATATAAGTACAATGGTACATATTGTATAGTGCATAGGTGAATGACGATAATATAATGTATACCTAAATTACAATGAAAAATATATGTAATTATTGCAGACTGTAGGTCCATACATTACTGTAAGTGGAATAAGGAAAATGTTGACTGCATCAATAAATTTAATACCTAATTCAATATTTTATAATGTTTTGATTGAAAAATAACCGTTACATCACGTGAAAATAGGAGTGTCATTTAATTACCCTTAAACTCCACTAGTCCACTCAGAATCGTTTTACTGAAGAAATTATATATTGTTTATTTAAAATGTGCCTAATACATACATCAACTATAGTATCCAAAGTGCGAAGTATACCCATTGTGCGATACTTTCAGAATTTATATAATATTGTAATCAAATAATAATAATGATTAATTGTGCTCACGTTTCCAAGTCGTTTTTTTCGACTATTACGACAGCATTAAACTTTTCTTCTATTGATTTGGGAGTGTGGCTTGGTCTGTCATTTTTGATATGTACAAATCAATAATCATTTGTCTCTGTTGATCACCAACAAACTGAAAAAAAAAAATGCTTGATATAAGTACAATGGTACATATTGTATAATGCATAGGTGAATGACGATAATATAATGTATACCTAAATTACAATAAAAAATATATGTAATTATTGCAGACTGTAGGTCCATACATGACTGTAAGTGGAATAAGGAAAATGTTGACTGGATCAATAACTATAATACCTAATTCAATATTTTATAATGTTTTGATTGAAAAATAACCGTTATATAACGTGAAAATAAGAGTGGCATTTAATTACCCTTAAACTCCACTAGTCCACTCAGAATCGTTTTACTGAAGAAATTATATATTGTTTATTTAAAATGTGCCTAATACATACATCAACTATAGTATCGAAGAGCAAAGTATACCCATAGTGCGATACTTTCAGAATTTATATAATATTGTAATCAAATAATAATAATAATTAATTGTGCTCACGTTTAAAAGTATTTTTTTTTCGACTGGTACGACAGCATTAAACTTTTCTTCTATTGATTTGGGAGTGTGGCTTGCTCTGTCATTTTTGATATGTACAAATCGATAATCATTTGTCTCTGTTGATCAAAAACAAACTGAAAAAAAAAATGCTTGATATAAGTACAATGGTACATATTGTATAGTGCATAGGTGAATGACGATAATATAATGTATACCTAAATTACAATAAAAAATATATGTAATTATTGCAGACTGTAGGTCCATACATGACTGTAAGTGGAATAAGGAAAATGTTGACTGGATCAATAACTATAATACCTAATTCAACATTTTATAATGTTTTGATTGAAAAATAACCGTTATATAACGTGAAAATAAGAGTGGCATTTAATTACCCTTAAACTCCACTAGTCCACTCAGAATCGTTTTACTGAAGAAATTATATATTGTTTATTTAAAATGTGCCTAATACATACATAAACTATAGTATCGAAGAGCGAAGTATAACCATGGTGCGATACTTTCAGAATTTATATAATATTGTAATCAAATAATAATAATAATTAATTGTGCTCACCTTTCCAAGTCGTTTTTTTTTCGACTGGTACGACAGCATTAAACTTTTCTTCTATTGATTTGGCAGTGTGGCTTGCTCTGTCATTTTTGATATGTACAAATCGATAATCATTTGTCTCTGTTGATCACCAACAAACTGAAAAAAAAAATGTTTGATATAATTACAATGGTACATATTGTATAGTGCATAGGTGAATGACGATAATATAATGTATACCTAAATTACAATGAAAAATATATGTTTTTATTGCAGACTGTAGGTCCATACATTACTGTAAGTGGAATAAGGAAAATGTTGACTGCATCAATAAATTTAATACCTAATTCAATATTTTATAATGTTTTGTTTGAAAAATAACCGTTACATCACGTGAAAATAAGAGTGGCATTTAATTACCCTTAAACTCCACTAGTCCACTCAGAATCGTTTTACTGAAGAAATTATATATTGTTTATTTAAAATGTGCCTAATACATACATCAACTATAGTATCGAAGAGCGAAGTATACCCATAGTGCGATACATTCAGAATTTATATAATATTGTAATCAAATAATAATAATAATTAATTGTGCTCACCTTTCCAAGTCGTTTTTTTTCGACTGGTACGACAGCATTAAACTTTTCTTCTATTGATTTGGCAGTGTGGCTTGCTCTGTCATTTTTGATATGTACAAATCGATAATCATTTGTCTCTGTTGATCAAAAACAAACTGAAAAAAAAAATGTTTGATATAAGTACAATGGTACATATTGTATAGTGCATAGGTGAATGACGATAATATAATGTATACCTAAATTACAATGAAAAATATATGAAATTATTGCAGACTGTAGGTCCATACATTACTGTAAGTGGAATAAGGAAAATGTTGACTGCATCAATAAATTTAATACCTAATTCAATATTTTATAATTATTTGATTGAAAAATAACCGTTACATCACGTGAAAATAAGAGTGGCATTTAATTACCCTTAAACTCCACTAGTCCACTCAGAATCGTTTTACTGAAGAAATTATATATTGTTTATTTAAAATGTGCCTAATACATACATAAACTATAGTATCCGAAGAGCGAAGTATACCCATAGTGCGATACTTTCAGAATTGATATAATATTGTAATCAAATAATAATAATGATTAATTGTGCTCACGTTTCCAAGTCGTTTTTTTTCGACTGGTACGACAGCATTAAACTTTTCTTCTATTGATTTGGGAGTGTGGCTTGGTCTGTCATTTTTGATATGTACAAATCAATAATCATTTGTCTCTGTTGATCACCAACAAACTGAAAAAAAAAATGCTTGATATAAGTACAATGGTACATATTGTATAGTGCATAGGTGAATGACGATAATATAATGTATACCTAAATTACAATGAAAAATATATGTTTTTATTGCAGACTGTAGGTCCATACATTACTGTAAGTGGAATAAGGAAAATGTTGACTGCATCAATAAATTTAATACCTAATTCAATATTTTATAATGTTTTGATTGAAAAATAACCGTTACATCACGTGAAAATAGGAGTGTCATTTAATTACCCTTAAACTCCACTAGTCCACTCAGAATCGTTTTACTGAAGAAATTATATATTGTTTATTTAAAATGTTCCTAATACATACATCAACTATAGTATCCGAAGAGCGAAGTATACCCATAGTGCGATACTTTTAGAATTTATATAATATTGTAATCAAATAATAATAATAATTAATTGTGCTCACGTTTAAAAGTATTTTTTTTTCGACTGGTACGACAGCATTAAACTTTTCTTCTATTGATTTGGGAGTGTGGCTTGCTCTGTCATTTTTGATATGTACAAATCGATAATCATTTGTCTCTGTTGATCAAAAACAAACTGAAAAAAAAAATGCTTGATATAAGTACAATGGTACATATTGTATAGTGCATAGGTGAATGACGATAATATAATGTATACCTAAATTACAATAAAAAATATATGTAATTATTGCAGACTGTAGGTCCATACATGACTGTAAGTGGAATAAGGAAAATGTTGACTGGATCAATAACTATAATACCTAATTCAACATTTTATAATGTTTTGATTGAAAAATAACCGTTATATAACGTGAAAATAAGAGTGGCATTTAATTACCCTTAAACTCCACTAGTCCACTCAGAATCGTTTTACTGAAGAAATTATATATTGTTTATTTAAAATGTGCCTAATACATACATCAACTATAGTATCGAAGAGCGAAGTATACCCATAGTGCGATACTTTCAGAATTTATATAATATTGTAATCAAATAATAATAATAATTAATTGTGCTCACCTTTCCAAGTCGTTTTTTTTTCGACTGGTACGACAGCATTAAACTTTTCTTCTATTGATTTGGCAGTGTGGCTTGGTCTGTCATTTTTGATATGTACAAATCAATAATCATTTGTCTCTGTTGATCACCAACAAACTGAAAAAAAAAAATGTTTGATAGAAGTACAATGGTACATATTGTATAGTGCATAGGTGAATGACGATAATATAATGTATACCTAAATTACAATGAAAAATATATGTTTTTATTGCAGACTGTAGGTCCATACATTACTGTAAGTGGAATAAGGAAAATGTTGACTGCATCAATAAATTTAATACCTAATTCAATATTTTATAATGTTTTGTTTGAAAAATAACCGTTACATCACGTGAAAATAAGAGTGGCATTTAATTACCCTTAAACTCCACTAGTCCACTCAGAATCGTTTTACTGAAGAAATTATATATTGTTTATTTAAAATGTGCCTAATACATACATCAACTATAGTATCGAAGAGCGAAGTATACCCATAGTGCGATACATTCAGAATTTATATAATATTGTAATCAAATAATAATAATAATTAATTGTGCTCACCTTTCCAAGTCGTTTTTTTTCGACTGGTACGACAGCATTAAACTTTTCTTCTATTGATTTGGCAGTGTGGCTTGCTCTGTCATTTTTGATATGTACAAATCGATAATCATTTGTCTCTGTTGATCAAAAACAAACTGAAAAAAAAAATGTTTGATATAAGTACAATGGTACATATTGTATAGTGCATAGGTGAATGACGATAATATAATGTATACCTAAATTACAATGAAAAATATATGAAATTATTGCAGACTGTAGGTCCATACATTACTGTAAGTGGAATAAGGAAAATGTTGACTGCATCAATAAATTTAATACCTAATTCAATATTTTATAATTATTTGATTGAAAAATAACCGTTACATCACGTGAAAATAAGAGTGGCATTTAATTACCCTTAAACTCCACTAGTCCACTCAGAATCGTTTTACTGAAGAAATTATATATTGTTTATTTAAAATGTGCCTAATACATACATAAACTATAGTATCCGAAGAGCGAAGTATACCCATAGTGCGATACTTTCAGAATTGATATAATATTGTAATCAAATAATAATAATGATTAATTGTGCTCACGTTTCCAAGTCGTTTTTTTTCGACTGGTACGACAGCATTAAACTTTTCTTCTATTGATTTGGGAGTGTGGCTTGGTCTGTCATTTTTGATATGTACAAATCAATAATCATTTGTCTCTGTTGATCACCAACAAACTGAAAAAAAAAATGCTTGATATAAGTACAATGGTACATATTGTATAGTGCATAGGTGAATGACGATAATATAATGTATACCTAAATTACAATGAAAAATATATGTTTTTATTGCAGACTGTAGGTCCATACATTACTGTAAGTGGAATAAGGAAAATGTTGACTGCATCAATAAATTTAATACCTAATTCAATATTTTATAATGTTTTGATTGAAAAATAACCGTTACATCACGTGAAAATAGGAGTGTCATTTAATTACCCTTAAACTCCACTAGTCCACTCAGAATCGTTTTACTGAAGAAATTATATATTGTTTATTTAAAATGTGCCTAATACATACATCAACTATAGTATCCGAAGAGCGAAGTATACCCATAGTGCGATACTTTCAGAATTTATATAATATTGTAATCAAATAATAATAATAATTAATTGTGCTCACGTTTAAAAGTATTTTTTTTTCGACTGGTACGACAGCATTAAACTTTTCTTCTATTGATTTGGGAGTGTGGCTTGCTCTGTCATTTTTGATATGTACAAATCAATAATCATTTGTCTCTGTTGATCACCAAGAAACTGAAAAAAAAAATGCTTGATATAAGTACAATGGTACATATTGTATAGTGCATAGGTGAATGACGATAATATAATGTATACCTAAATTACAATAAAAAATATATGTAATTATTGCAGACTGTAGGTCCATACATGACTGTAAGTGGAATAAGGAAAATGTTGACTGGATCAATAACTATAATACCTAATTAAATATTTTATAATGTTTTGATTGAAAAATAACCGTTATATAACGTGAAAATAAGAGTGGCATTTAATTACCCTTAAACTCCACTAGTCCACTCAGAATCGTTTTACTGAAGAAATTATATATTGTTTTTTTAAAATGTGCCTAATACATTCATCAACTATAGTATCCGAAGAGCGAAGTATACCCATAGTGCGATACTTACAGAATTTATATAATATTGTAATCAAATAATAATAATAATTAATTGTGCTCACGTTTCCAAGTCGTTTTTTTTCGACTGGTACGACAGCATTAAACTTCTCTTCTATTGATTTGGGAGTGTGGCTTGGTCTGTCATTTTTGATATGTACAAATCAATAATCATTTGTCTCTGTTGATCACCAACAAACTGAAAAAAAAAATGCTTGATATAAGTACAATGGTACATATTGTATAGTGCATAGGTGAATGACGATAATATAATGTATACCTAAATTACAATGAAAAATATATGTAATTATTGCAGACTGTAGGTCCATACATTACTGTAAGTGGAATAAGGAAAATGTTGACTGCATCAATAAATTTAATACCTAATTCAATATTTTATAATGTTTTGATTGAAAAATAACCGTTACATCACGTGAAAATAGGAGTGTCATTCAATTACAATTAAACTCCACTAGTCCACTCAGAATCGTTTTACTGAAGAAATTATATATTGTTTATTTAAAATGTGTCTAATACATACATCAACTATAGTATCCGAAGAGCGAAGTATACCCATAGTGCGATACTTTCAGAATTGATATAATATTGTAATCAAATAATAATAATAATTAATTGTGCTCACCTTTCCAAGTCGTTTTTTTTTCGACTGGTACGACAGCATTAAACTTTTCTTCTATTGATTTGGCAGTGTGGCTTGGTCTGTCATTTTTGATATGTACAAATCAATAATCATTTGTCTCTGTTGATCACCAACAAACTGAAAAAAAAAAATGTTTGATATAAGTACAATGGTACATATTGTATAGTGCATAGGTGAATGACGATAATATAATGTATACCTAAATTACAATAAAAAATATATGTAATGATTGCAGACTGTAGGTCAATACATGACTGTAAGTGGAATAAGGAAAATGTTGACTGGATCAATAACTATAATACCTAATTCAACATTTTATAATGTTTTGATTGAAAAATAACCGTTATATAACGTGAAAATAAGAGTGGCATTTAATTACCCTTAAACTCCACTAGTCCACTCAGAATCGTATTACTGAAGAAATTATATATTGTTTATTTAAAATGTGCCTAATACATACATAAACTATAGTATCGAAGAGCGAAGTATAACCATAGTGCGATACTTTCAGAATTTATATAATATTGTAATCAAATAATAATAATAATTAATTGTGCTCACCTTTCCAAGTCGTTTTTTTTTCGACTGGTACGACAGCATTAAACTTTTCTTCTATTGATTTGGCAGTGTGGCTTGCTCTGTCATTTTTGATATGTACAAATCGATAATCATTTGTCTCTGTTGATCACCAACAAACTGAAAAAAAAAATGTTTGATATAATTACAATGGTACATATTGTATAGTGCATAGGTGAATGACGATAATATAATGTATACCTAAATTACAATGAAAAATATATGTAATTATTGCAGACTGTAGGTCCATACATTACTGTAAGTGGAATAAGGAAAATGTTGACTGCATCAATAAATTTAATACCTAATTCAATATTTTATAATGTTTTGTTTGAAAAATAACCGTTACATCACGTGAAAATAGGAGTGTCATTTAATTACCCTTAAACTCCACTAGTCCACTCAGAATCGTTTTACTGAAGAAATTATATATTGTTTATTTAAAATGTGCCTAATACATACATCAACTATAGTATCCGAAGAGCGAAGTATACCCATAGTGCGATACTTACAGAATTTATATAATATTGTAATCAAATAATAATAATAATTAATTGTGCTCACGTTTCAAAGTCGTTTTTTTTCGACTGGTACGACAGCATTAAACTTTTCTTCTATTGATTTGGCAGTGTGGCTTGGTCTGTCATTTTTGATATGTACAAATCAATAATCATTTGTCTCTGTTGATCACCAACAAACTGAAAAAAAAAATGTTTGACATAAGTACAATGGTACATATTGTATAGTGCATAGGTGAATGACGATAATATAATGTATACCTAAATTACAATGAAAAATATATGTAATTATTGCAGACTGTAGGTCCATACATTACTGTAAGTGGAATAAGGAAAATGTTGACTGCATCAATAAATTTAATACCTAATTCAATATTTTATAATGTTTTGATTGAAAAATAACCGTTACATCACGTGAAAATAGGAGTGTCATTTAATTACCCTTAAACTCCACTAGTCCACTCAGAATCGTTTTACTGAAGAAATTATATATTGTTTATTTAAAATGTGCCTAATACATACATCAACTATAGTATCCAAAGAGCGAAGTATACCCATTGTGCGATACTTTCAGAATTTATATAATATTGTAATCAAATAATAATAATGATTAATTGTGCTCACGTTTCCAAGTCGTTTTTTTTCGACTGGTACGACAGCATTAAACTTTTCTTCTATTGATTTGGGAGTGTGGCTTGGTCTGTCATTTTTGATATGTACAAATCAATAATCATTTGTCTCTGTTGATCACCAACAAACTGAAAAAAAAAAATGCTTGATATAAGTACAATGGTACATATTGTATAATGCATAGGTGAATGACGATAATATAATGTATACCTAAATTACAATAAAAAATATATGTAATTATTGCAGACTGTAGGTCCATACATGACTGTAAGTGGAATAAGGAAAATGTTGACTGGATCAATAACTATAATACCTAATTCAATATTTTATAATGTTTTGATTGAAAAATAACCGTTATATAACGTGAAAATAAGAGTGGCATTTAATTACCCTTAAACTCCACTAGTCCACTCAGAATCGTTTTACTGAAGAAATTATATATTGTTTTTTTAAAATGTGCCTAATACATTCATCAACTATAGTATCCGAAGAGCGAAGTATACCCATAGTGCGATACTTACAGAATTTATATAATATTGTAATCAAATAATAATAATAATTAATTGTGCTCACGTTTAAAAGTATTTTTTTTTCGACTGGTACGACAGCATTAAACTTTTCTTCTATTGATTTGGGAGTGTGGCTTGCTCTGTCATTTTTGATATGTACAAATCGATAATCATTTGTCTCTGTTGATCAAAAACAAACTGAAAAAAAAAATGCTTGATATAAGTACAATGGTACATATTGTATAGTGCATAGGTGAATGACGATAATATAATGTATACCTAAATTACAATAAAAAATATATGTAATTATTGCAGACTGTAGGTCCATACATGACTGTAAGTGGAATAAGGAAAATGTTGACTGGATCAATAACTATAATACCTAATTCAACATTTTATAATGTTTTGATTGAAAAATAACCGTTATATAACGTGAAAATAAGAGTGGCATTTAATTACCCTTAAACTCCACTAGTCCACTCAGAATCGTTTTACTGAAGAAATTATATATTGTTTATTTAAAATGTGCCTAATACATACATCAACTATAGTATCGAAGAGCGAAGTATACCCATAGTGCGATACTTTCAGAATTTATATAATATTGTAATCAAATAATAATAATAATTAATTGTGCTCACCTTTCCAAGTCGTTTTTTTTTCGACTGGTACGACAGCATTAAACTTTTCTTCTATTGATTTGGCAGTGTGGCTTGGTCTGTCATTTTTGATATGTACAAATCAATAATCATTTGTCTCTGTTGATCACCAACAAACTGAAAAAAAAAAATGTTTGATAGAAGTACAATGGTACATATTGTATAGTGCATAGGTGAATGACGATAATATAATGTATACCTAAATTACAATAAAAAATATATGTAATGATTGCAGACTGTAGGTCAATACATGACTGTAAGTGGAATAAGGAAAATGTTGACTGGATCAATAACTATAATACCTAATTCAACATTTTATAATGTTTTGATTGAAAAATAACCGTTATATAACGTGAAAATAAGAGTGGCATTTAATTACCCTTAAACTCCACTAGTCCACTCAGAATCGTTTTACTGAAGAAATTATATATTGTTTATTTAAAATGTGCCTAATACATACATAAACTATAGTATCGAAGAGCGAAGTATAACCATAGTGCGATACTTTCAGAATTTATATAATATTGTAATCAAATAATAATAATAATTAATTGTGCTCACCTTTCCAAGTCGTTTTTTTTTCGACTGGTACGACAGCATTAAACTTTTCTTCTATTGATTTGGCAGTGTGGCTTGCTCTGTCATTTTTGATATGTACAAATCGATAATCATTTGTCTCTGTTGATCACCAACAAACTGAAAAAAAAAATGTTTGATATAATTACAATGGTACATATTGTATAGTGCATAGGTGAATGACGATAATATAATGTATACCTAAATTACAATGAAAAATATATGTAATTATTGCAGACTGTAGGTCCATACATTACTGTAAGTGGAATAAGGAAAATGTTGACTGCATCAATAAATTTAATACCTAATTCAATATTTTATAATGTTTTGTTTGAAAAATAACCGTTACATCACGTGAAAATAGGAGTGTCATTTAATTACCCTTAAACTCCACTAGTCCACTCAGAATCGTTTTACTGAAGAAATTATATATTGTTTATTTAAAATGTGCCTAATACATACATCAACTATAGTATCGAAGAGCGAAGTATACCCATAGTGCGATACATTCAGAATTTATATAATATTGTAATCAAATAATAATAATAATTAATTGTGCTCACCTTTCCAAGTCGTTTTTTTTCGACTGGTACGACAGCATTAAACTTTTCTTCTATTGATTTGGCAGTGTGGCTTGCTCTGTCATTTTTGATATGTACAAATCGATAATCATTTGTCTCTGTTGATCAAAAACAAACTGAAAAAAAAAATGTTTGATATAAGTACAATGGTACATATTGTATAGTGCATAGGTGAATGACGATAATATAATGTATACCTAAATTACAATAAAAAATATATGTAATTATTGCAGACTGTAGGTCCATACATGACTGTAAGTGGAATAAGGAAAATGTTGACTGGATCAATAACTATAATACCTAATTCAATATTTTATAATGTTTTGATTGAAAAATAACCGTTATATAACGTGAAAATAAGAGTAGCATTTAATTACCCTTAAACTCCCCTAGTCCACTCAGAATCGTTTTACTGAAGAAATTATATTTTGTTTATTTAAAATGTGCCTAATACATACATCAACTATAGTATCGAAGAGCGAAGTATACCCATAGTGCGATACTTTCAGAATTTATATAATATTGTAATCAAATAATAATAATAATTAATTGTGCTCACGTTTCCAAGTCGTTTTTTTGCGACTGGTACGACAGCATTAAACTTTTCTTCTATTGATTTGGCAGTGTGGCTTGCTCTGTCATTTTTGATATGTACAAATCAATAATCATTTGTCTCTGTTGATCACCAACAAACTGAAAAAAAAAATGCTTGATATAAGTACAATGGTACATATTGTATAGTGCATAGGTGAATGACGATAATATAATGTATACCTAAATTACAATGAAAAATATATGATTTTATTGCAGACTGTAGGTCCATACATTACTGTAAGTGGAATAAGGAAAATGTTGACTGCATCAATAAATTTAATACCTAATTCAATATTTTATAATGTTTTGATTGAAAAATAACCGTTACATCACGTGAAAATAGGAGTGTCATTTAATTACCCTTAAACTCCACTAGTCCACTCAGAATCGTTTTACTGAAGAAATTATATATTGTTTATTTAAAATGTGCCTAATACATACATCAACTATAGTATCCGAAGAGCGAAGTATACCCATAGTGCGATACTTTCAGAATTTATATAATATTGTAATCAAATAATAATAATAATTAATTGTGCTCACGTTTAAAAGTATTTTTTTTTCGACTGGTACGACAGCATTAAACTTTTCTTCTATTGATTTGGGAGTGTGGCTTGCTCTGTCATTTTTGATATGTACAAATCAATAATCATTTGTCTCTGTTGATCACCAAGAAACTGAAAAAAAAAATGCTTGATATAAGTACAATGGTACATATTGTATAGTGCATAGGTGAATGACGATAATATAATGTATACCTAAATTACAATAAATAATATATGTAATTATTGCAGACTGTAGGTCCATACATGACTGTAAGTGGAATAAGGAAAATGTTGACTGGATCAATAACTATAATACCTAATTAAATATTTTATAATGTTTTGATTGAAAAATAACCGTTATATAACGTGAAAATAAGAGTGGCATTTAATTACCCTTAAACTCCACTAGTCCACTCAGAATCGTTTTACTGAAGAAATTATATATTGTTTATTTAAAATGTGCCTAATACATTCATCAACTATAGTATCCGAAGAGCGAAGTATATCCCATAGTGCGATACTTACAGAATTTATATAATATTGTAATCAAATAATAATAATAATTAATTGTGCTCACGTTTCCAAGTCGTTTTTTTTCGACTGGTACGACAGCATTAAACTTTTCTTCTATTGATTTGGCAGTGTGGCTTGGTCTGTCATTTTTGATATGTACAAATCAATAATCATTTGTCTCTGTTGATCACCAACAAACTGAAAAAAAAAATGTTTGATATAAGTACAATGGTACATACTGTATAGTGCATAGGTGAATGACGATAATATAATGTATACCTAAATTACAATAAAAAATATATGTAATTATTGCAGACTGTAGGTCCATACATGACTGTAAGTGGAATAAGGAAAATGTTGACTGGATCAATAACTATAATACCTAATTCAATATTTTATAATGTTTTGATTGAAAAATAACCGTTATATAACGTGAAAATAAGAGTAGCATTTAATTACCCTTAAACTCCCCTAGTCCACTCAGAATCGTTTTACTGAAGAAATTATATTTTGTTTATTTAAAATGTGCCTAATACATACATCAACTATAGTATCGAAGAGCGAAGTATACCCATAGTGCGATACTTTCAGAATTTATATAATATTGTAATCAAATAATAATAATAATTAATTGTGCTCACGTTTCCAAGTCGTTTTTTTTCGACTGGTACGACAGCATTAAACTTTTCTTCTATTGATTTGGCAGTGTGGCTTGCTCTGTCATTTTTGATATGTACAAATCAATAAGCATTTGTCTCTGTTGATCACCAACAAACTGAAAAAAAAAAAGCTTGATATAAGTACAATAATACATATTGTATAGTGCATAGGTGAATGACGATAATATAATGTATACCTAAATTACAATAAAAAATATATGTAATTATTGCAGACTGTAGGTCCATACATGACTGTAAGTGGAATAAGGAAAATGTTGACTGGATCAATAACTATAATACCTAATTCAATATTTTATAATGTTTTGATTGAAAAATAACCGTTACATCACGTGAAAATAGGAGTGTCATTTAATTACCCTTAAACTCCACTAGTCCACTCAGAATCGTTTTACTGAAGAAATTATATATTGTTTATTTAAAATGTGCCTAATACATACATCAACTATAGTATCCGAAGAGCGAAGTATACCCATAGTGCGATACTTTCAGAATTTATATAATATTGTAATCAAATAATAATAATGATTAATTGTGCTCACGTTTCCAAGTCGTTTTTTTTCGACTGGTACGACAGCATTAAACTTTTCTTCTATTGATTTGGGAGTGTGGCTTGGTCTGTCATTTTTGATATGTACAAATCAATAATCATTTGTCTCTGTTGATCACCAACAAACTGAAAAAAAAAATGCTTGATATAAGTACAATGGTACATATTGTATAGTGCATAGGTGAATGACGATAATATAATGTATACCTAAATTACAATAAAAAATATATGTAATTATTGCAGACTGTAGGTCCATACATGACTGTAAGTGGAATAAGGAAAATGTTGACTGCATCAATAAATTTAATACCTAATTCAATATTTTATAATGTTTTGATTGAAAAATAACCGTTATATCACGTGAAAATAGGAGTGTCATTTAATTACCCTTAAACTCCACTAGTCCACTCAGAATCGTTTTACTGAAGAAATTATATATTGTTTATTTAAAATGTGCCTAATACATACATCAACTATAGTATCCGAAGAGCGAAGTATACCCATAGTGCGATACTTTCAGAATTTATATAATATTGTTATCAAATAATAATAATAATTAATTGTGCTCACGTTTCCAAGTCGTTTTTTTTCGACTGGTACGACAGCATTAAACTTTTCTTCTATTGATTTGGCAGTGTGGCTTGGTCTGTCATTTTTGATATGTACAAATCAATAATCATTTGTCTCTGTTGATCACCAACAAACTGAAAAAAAAAATTTTTGATATAAGTACAATGGTACATAGGTATTGTATAGTGCATAGGTGAATGACGATAATATAATGTACCTATACCTAAATTACAATAAAAAATATATGTAATTATTGCAGACTGTAGGTCCATACATTACTGTAAGTGGAATAAGGAAAATGTTGACTGCATCAATAAATAAAATACCTAATTCAATATTTTATAATGTTTTGATTGAAAAATAACCGTTACATCACGTGAAAATAGGAGTGTCATTTAATTACCCTTAAACTCCACTAGTCCACTCAGAATCGTTTTACTGAAGAAATTATATATTGTTTATTTAAAATGTGCCTAATACATACATCAACTATAGTATCCGAAGAGCGGAGTTTACCCATAGTGCGATACTTTCAGAATTTATATAATATTGTAATCAAATAATAATAATAATTAATTGTGCTCACCTTTCCAAGTCGTTTTTTTTCGACTGGTATGACAGCATTAAACTTTTCTTCCATTCTATAAAAAACAAATTGTAAACGAATTGAACACAAAAGTAGAAGAAATGATTAATGAATAATATTAATATTATGTTGTTATTTATTTGATAACAATTATTTGTACATAGTGATAACTGATAAGTTATACTGGTTACCTATTGGTTACTACTGGTTACAATGGTACTTCTAGCCGCTGGGGCATATTATACCAAAACTACGTAAACGCTGCCCAATGGCCACGATTTAAGAAGACGTAACGCGGGCATAATTTATTGCACAATTGCGTTACAAATTTGCGCTCAACACATATTGAGCATCGTTAATTTAAAAATTTGAGTGAATCGACCACCTATTTTGAAACTTGATGATAAGAGCATTATAATATTATTCTGTGTTTGTATGTGGGTTTTTACGATAGTTCAAATGTTTAGCAAGTTGTGCGCATATATAATGTACTTACCGTAGATTGAAAATACTCATAACTCACTTGAAAACAGTCTTATAAATTCACACACAAATATAGATAATATTGACTTAGCATCAATTTTCATACTAGGACGATTCACACTAATTTGTAAACTAACGAAGCTAAACGTGATCGAATGGGGGTAAATTTCCTATGTATTGCACTTGCAGTAAGACGGGGACAATAAATGGCCGTGTAGAGTCCCCTTAATAATTTTAAATAACATTTTTAAAACCACGATATACACGAATAAATGTAAAGTAAATATACAAATTGATATGCCAGTATGGCAGTATTACGTTTTCTGAAGGTGATTGCAGCACACTTATTTGTCATATGTTTTAGACCAATAAGAGGTGGTAAATTACACATAATTCTGAATGACCGATTGTAATTTTGTATAATTTTCATACTGGTTGTAATCACAAATCACCTTCTAATAAAAATAATTGAAATACATTAGAAACCAGTAATTATTGTTATTTTTCATTAAAAACTTTAACCTGCATTTTAATAATAACTGTCCTAAATTATCAATAACCAGAAGAACTAAGATGAATTTGTACTAAAGTTTACCAAAAGGTGGGGAAGTGGATAGATTTACATCAAAAATCAAAATTGTAGTAGTTTTGAATAAAATCTCAGTTTTCCTTAATTTTTTGTTTGTTTTTTTCTGAAGCTTTTGAAAACTGTTGTGAATTCTTTACTTTTGACACCCCAAAGTACTAACTAGATTCACTTTCCTACCAGAAAAGATGTCAATGAAGAAAATTGAGGCATTCTTACTGCCTCAAAAAACGATGACACAAATAAAAATAAACAAAAAGTCTAATCGCATAAATGATAAATTGTTTAAGTTAATACTTGGTTGAGTTGGTCTATGAGCATTAATTGTAGTTGATAGCTTCGAAGTTGAAGGTTTGTAGGTATTTTATTTACAGCTTTAGTAAAACAAAATAAATAATTCAGTAAATTATTCTTTGATATTAGGTATGTTTTAAGTATCTATAAATTTTACTTGAATTAATAGCTTCTTCAGCAATAAATCGAAGATTTTCATTTTCACTATCATCCCAAATATATTATTCCACGAAATCATGCATACATACTTCTTCAGCTTTTATACACAGCACAATAATAATAATTATTGCTTCTATAATGAACCATTATATTAACCATAGTGAAAGCAGAGAGAAATAAATATATTCTTTTTTTTATCAAATAATATTTATCAGTAGACTAATAAAAATATGAAATTACATACACATATAAGTTATTAATTTACCACATTAGTATAATGTTTAATGTTAGTATTATATATTCTATTTTTTTAATTTAAAAACTATAGTATGCAATTTTTTCAGTAGGACTATTACAAGAATAAATAAATGTGTTAACTTACCAGTTATCACATCTTCGGTAGAGCCGTCAAAGACAAATTGGACAATTGATTCAACCATGAACCAAATCTCAGTGATCACTACTTGATGATTTGGTCAATAAAGGTAGAGTTTTTATTTGAATTGCATTCAAATAATATCTACAAATTAGTTTGACAAAACATACAATTAATAATAATTTTGAACAGATTATTTAATGTTATTTAGTGAATCACAAGAGAACACAACTACCTATTTCTAATACAATATGCCAATATGAAAATATAATCATGTTCCAATTAAAATTCAATTGTTAATGATAATTCAAGAATATATTTTTAACACACATGCAAAAATAATAATTATACAAATTTTAAAATTGGCACCAATGATTACAACGACAATAACTACAATGTATGTGATGTATGTCGTCTGCACATTTCTTAGTGAAAATGAATCGTTTTTTACCGGGTTGATAAATTGCAATCAATAATTAGTATGATTCAAAACATAGACGATGTGACGATGTGTGGAGGCTCTTTATCTTAAATTATTTTAAATCAATAGCATAATATTCAATAATATACTTAAAATCTTTAAATATGAACAATCATGTAAATATAGTCAAATATGCGAAAATATGAAAAATATATTTTTGTAATTTAGATCGTAATATAATGTAGTATGAAACGAATTTGTATCAAATCAGATTTTTAATATGCAGCATCTTAAGAAATATGCAAATTAATAAAGTTTCGTGCCCTGCTTATTATTATTTTTTATTACAAATTATAATTTCAAAGTAGTTCGATATTTATTATGTAAAAATAAATAAGTACATTACTTAACCTATAGATACGTCTTATTAAAATATTATTAATATTTATGTAATTTAATAAGTAGGTAGGTACATACAAATTTGTTAACCGGGTAATTGGGGTGGATACTACACTCCAGTAAACATTAAAATCCTCGTATGAGAACATCTTTAAAAAAGAACAATTTTCGAGTTTTTAAAACTAGTAGTTTTTGTCATCTAAAACTGTCATCTATGACTGTTCGGATGATGGGAAATATTTAATAACTATACCTCTGAACTAAATTATTTATTATAATTTATTACCACCTCAATGACCACGGTCGAAGGCGAGACGACGAGATTGTAATAATATAGTGTCTATTAAATTAACGCATGCGGTTTTCGTTTTAGTTTTAAAATAGGTACCTATTTTCGTATTGAGTGAGATACATATTCTGATATTCCATATAGGTACCATAACATGGACGATTGTCGAGTTTCGTATAAACCACGTCATCATCATCGTTTATTGCCGATCCGACGACTCCATGCATCGGGGCATGGTTACAAATTGTGAATTTAAAAATAATAAGGTCTGTATTATTATAATTTAGTCGCAAATACCCACCAAAAATATTATTATTGACAATGTCGACTTACAAATACAAATTATTATTTACATACAATCTATCTCTCTCTATCAATTTTGCTGCGTCCCTACATATAACTATAATATACTGTATATGATAATATATGGTGAATACTAAATTACTACATAGGTACACTCGTACACTATGAATATAGCTAAGACTAACTAATTTAGGGGATCGACTACACGGACTGTAGGGCGGCGGTTACATACGAATTGCGTGCTTGGTATAAAAATTGTCTCCTGCAAGCGAGTTTCTCGCTACAATTTCAAACGAGTAAAATATACAGTCCACTATCACATATAATGTATGTCATAGGCGCAACTAGAAGCCAAACACTGGGGGTGCTAAAATGATGTAGATGAAACAGACCCATACATTGTATGTGCTGAAATAATAAAATATGATAAAATATTACACTTTGACCGATCACAATATTATATTCTCTTGCACTCATTTATCTACGGTGCACGACAAAAATATTGTAGGAAATATTATTTTCATTTGTACAGATAATATTGTCCCAAATGTTATAAGTATCAAATTATCAAATCGTTTTTTTGTAAATTACAATTACTACCTACTAATCGGAATCAATATATACGAATTTCTTTTATAAGAAATACCACTATTATAGTATTATCGTTTATCATATCATAACATATTCAACAATTACGGTGGATTGAATAAAAGACTGTACATTTGTTAAAGTATCTGTAGGTATCTAACAATTATTCGTTGTTTAATATTTTATCGTTAAGTTGCTAAAATATTTCTAAATGTATATACATTATTTATAATCGAGGTTACCAAATAAGTTATACCGCATTTAATTTCGTTACAATATGATATTATGATATTTCTTTTCACCATATTAACGGATCTGTAAGAGTTACAGAACCAAAATCCTACCTGTACTTTACAGGTCAAGCAGCCCATAAGTTACAGGTCCGTTAAAGTGCCAGTGCCAATATGTAATTTTGTACACAAAACTCTAAGGGGATAATGACCCTGTTCTGTAAAATAAACCAAATTTGATAATTTCTTTTTTTTAAACTAATATAGAGTAATGTTCTACAGGCCGCATCGAAATCCGTTTTTCAATATTTTAATCTCAAACTTTATAATATGTCTTAAAAAATACTACAATTTCAATGGTTTTTTATAAATTATATTATACTATTATTTTATATTAAATAAAAACTGCAGCACTCTAAAACAAAATTGCTCTTACTTCGTATAGATGCTCATTGCTCACTTGCAAATTATTAATATACTGCGACGATATAATATAATATTACTATTACTATGTAAGTTTGATAGCAGAAATACGACAGTACAATATTGCCGTCATGTGCCCAACTGAAATTGCGCTAGCAGGTAGTTCAAACCACTTTAAAAATCCAACTGCGTCTAAAACTTTATACTGCTCATATAATATGTAAGATTCGGGTTTGATTATAATTCTACTATTTGGTCACTGAGCACATTAGGTCCGATACAAATACTTGAATCGGTTAAGAATTGATTTTAGATTCTGAGTGCAAAGATGAATGTATTGATTAGCAAATTAGCAAATTATTTTGAATTAAGAAATCGTAAAAATTTTTCTTTTTAAATCTAAGATTTGAAAATGTAATACAAGATTCCTTATAAAATTATCTAATTTCATCAAAAAAAAAATGTCTATAAGAAAATCAAATTAAATTTTTATGGGCGTTTGAAATACAAATTTTTACAACATTGGATATTCACTCGATTTCTCATGTAGCGATTTTCTTATTTTGTTGTAATTCAAAAACGAATAACTGTAAATACATGAAAATTTCAGTGAATGTTTATTTTATCAATTCTTATACTTGATAAAATTTTCAAAATATTTTAACTTGTTTTGAGATGTTTACGGACAATTTCATATTTCATATTTCAATTTTTTTTTTTCTATGAATATCAATAAAGTTTTATCTGTTTTGCCAAAAAGTGTAAAAATGTAATACAAGGCTCCTGACATATTGTTATAATAGCAGTATTAAAAATATTAAAATTACACAGGTACAATTTTTTTAAGCATTTAAAGATCGAATTTTGACAAAATTTATCAAATTTAAAATTGAATAATTATTTTTAGTTAAAAATTTATAAAATGTTCAACTTTTATATCTAAGGATTGAAAATTTAAAACAAGATTCCACATAAGTAGTTAATTCTGTTACCAAAAAATCTAAAAAATACATTTAAATAAATAAATACAGTTTATTTTTATAGTCATTTTAAGTTCGAATTTGGACGAAATTATATAATAAATAACTTAGAATAAATATTTTAGTTATTTTGTTATGATTGTATATTATTCGTGGGTACTTGAAACTTCTAAAGTGTTATACTATTATATATCAATGATAGTATCACGGTTTATTGTTGATTTATAACGCGTTATAATTACCTAATGGATATTGTGATATGATTAATTTGGAATTTATTATAGGTACCTATTATAGTTCAATTTTTTTTAATACCATAGATAAGTATATAATATGTCTTTTACCTAGGCTGACATACCGTACCAGTGTCTTTTGTCCTCGGCACCCACGTATTTGTGAAAATTCATCCATCGACAAATTCATACAGAAATTCTTCTTGTTATATGTGAACACCAGCCGTCGTCAAGACAATGCATTTACTCTGGCAGATCTAGACACCAACAGAACTATTGGACCTTACAATTTGGTTTATCTCCGTCCGTTCCATAAACTGATCAGTTCACTACTGCAGCAGGCTGAAGTCATTGTTTGAATGATTACTCAGGAACCATACAAACGGCCCTAACACATTTATTCTCTAATATTTCAGTCAATTATTGTTTCTTATTATTATTATTATTATTATTTAAATTTGCGTTCAGACGTCGTCATCCATGAAAGCTCTCCCCAATGTGGCGAACTTTCATGGATGGTTTCTGTGAAGTCCAACGCAAACATTTATCTACATGGATACATAATTGAATAATTTTGGTAAATTACGTAATTAACCTATTAAAAATTTTCGTCTACCTCCATAATATATATTATAATAATATAAATCTATATATATCCGACTGTATACTGAATATGTCTATTAAAATCAATATATTTATACCCCCTCCCTCCGGCCTTGAAAAATCCTAGATACCCTACAGGTTGTACCAGCATTTTCTTTTAAACATATAATATTGTACATATTGGTTGTACCAGGTCTGTTTATTATGTACCTTTTTCCAATAATTTAAACCTGTATGTTTGATATTATTCATTTTTAGTCGAATGCAATGTACTATATAGAAATGAGTCTATATAGAAAAAAACCATGTGTGTTACCAGTACGCGCGCGGGAAGTTAAACTTCTTTTGAATGGTACACGTGAGTGAGTGAAAAAGAAAGAAAAAAATATTAATTAATTTAAAAAATGAGAAGAAGTATCCGGAATTATTTATCATTGATAGTTTTATTATTTTTTTTATATTTTTATTCGACAGATCGATGGATAATTGTTTGTAGTATTGTTTTTATCCAGACAATAGATTTGTGAGTGAATACTAATAATAATAATAAAAATAAATAATAATCGATCATTAATTATTCATATTAATTAGTATGGCCCGATTATAATATATAATACTAGCTGATCCCGTGCACTTCGTCGCCCTTTAAATGTATCAACTCAATATGAGTTATGACTCAAACTTTGTTCAATTCGTTATTCAATATTCGGTGTATGGTGTTCAAAATTTATCTTATCTTTTCCGTTGCCCGGAATAAAAATTCTGAATCGCAGCAGTACATTATCAGGTAGGCAATCTACCTGAGGTAGATCGCGGACCCCGTGCTGTTTGTACGGAAGTGTATGATTTAACTCTAAATTATCAAAGTTATACCAAGTTTATTTTGATATAATACGGTGGATTAATATAACAAATTTGGTTGCTCGTAAAAAATCACAACTCTTAAAAAATTATGATTGTTGAACTCCTTTTGGGTGCAACTTGCTGGGGTAAGTGCAACTCAGCCACCCTGGTAGGCAATGTTCAATAATTTGATTTGATGCAAGCTTGTACCTGATCTGCCCAAATAAATAAATGCTAATTTCTAATGTAGACTGTAACCAATGGCAACTGTTAATAAATAAAAATAAAATTTCCAATTTCCATCTTGAATCTCAATGTCCCTGTTTGAGCACCTATTTAAAATGCGAATTTCGAAAAATCCTTTCTTAGCGCACGTCTACATCATAATAGCTATCTGTATGCCAAATTTCAACCAGATCCGTCCAATGGTTTGAGCTGTGCGTTGATAGCAGTCAATCAGCTTACGGTTTTATATATACAGATATATATATATTATAATATATAATAAAACAACATTACCATGACAATATTTATTTATTTACGGACATGTACGCTTTCGCGTTCGTATGGCCGCCCGTTCGTCCGCGCCGCCCGTTCGCTTTTTTTTTTCCTCACTACCGTGCGTAAAGAAGTATAACTTCAAAAATATTTTGTCAAATTTAATATTTAATAAATAACCAGGATAAATGGATTGAAAGGATGAAAAAAAAATCGATTGCAGGTGGAATCGAAAAGTTGTAATATTTCTATTAAAATCTGTCCAAGGCTGTCCGCTCATAAAGCATCCATGGCCATAGGACGTACAAATATAAATTAATATTAAAGTCCACGTTTTTCCTACATAAACATGCTTTTAAACCGAACTATAAAAATTAAAAATATTTCAAATTATTTTCTAATAAACACAAAACATAGTATCAACATTAATAAATCATTTTTAGAAACCATTTATATGATAAAAATACATTTGAGTTTAAATAATTTCATAATATTTAGCAAATTTAAGAGCACAATATATATGGTACATGTATCATGATTATTGAATAAATTAGGTGATCATGCCATTATCAATTAATTATTAATATTTATTAAACAATAGAGTACAATCAAATTCTTAATGAACATAAAATAATTAAATAGTTTAATAATAGAAAAACACTTAATTTTAATAACAAAATAGGAAGTGTTTAAATATTATTTAGGATTTAAAGACACACTTTATTAGATCATCATAAGGCACAATTTTCTCACAAATTATAAACATAGGAAATTTACGGGTGCCGGTTGCCTCTTCGACGGTCATGTGTTCGAAAGTCGTGTGTTCGAAAATGTGTGTTCTAAGGTTCATGTCATCGAAAAATTGTGTCTTCGAAAAGCCATGTGTTCGATAAGTCATGTGATTAAAAGGTAATTTGTTCGAATAGTTATTTTTCAATTGTAATAAAATATTATATATCTATAATAATAATAAATATAATATTATATATATTATTAATATACGATCTAGAACGTGGTCCGATAACGAAAAATAGGTTATATCATTAAGCAATCGATAAGTGTAGTTTTAAGTATTAATAATTATTTATACATAAAAAATAAAGACTACATTAGAAAAATAGACAGTGTACATATTTTTTATTGGACTTGTGTAAAAAAATGTGGTGCAAAAATTCGGACTTTTTGTGAAAATAATGTACATTATATTGACAAGAATTGTATTTTTTCTGAAAATGACCATTTGCACGGAGCTGATCCAATAAGTGTAGGAGCAAGTAAATAAAAGAAACTATAAAAAAATCATGATAAACCAATACAAATATACCACGCTGCAATCGCAGGAACGTCTCAAACAATTACTTCACATGTCAGTAAAGAACCGGCTCGACAAATATTATTTTGTAATTTTGAATTGTAATTTACATTACAAATGAGTATTGTTTAAAGATTGTAGATGGGTGGACATTATTGAAACCTTTGTTTAAAACCAAAGCAGAACAACAATTATCACAATATTTTGAGGAAACGTATGTTTTGGGAAAATCAGGTATGCGTTTGAGAGGAAGACCAACAAAACAAACCATACGTAATCCACCAATGTTTCCTCCAGATATGTGGTCAGTAGCTGACCGCCTAAATCTTGGTTTGCCAAGAACCACAAACGTTGCAGAATCATGGCATAGGAAAATAAATAGAATAGTTTCTCCTAATCCACGTAAGTTGTAACAATTAATAGCTTAGAAATATATTTAAAATAAAAAAAAATTATGCTTCAGGTCTATTTAACTTCATTAAGTTAATACAAAAAGTGCAAAACGAAACAGAATCAACAGTTGAACAGCTTATACAAGAACGGACTTAAAAAAGAGCAAAAAAGAACGTCGATGTACAAAATGCTCGCCTTAAATGTATTCAACAAAGAATTTACGATGACGACAAGTTAGACAAGTTAGAATTTTTAAAAGGCATTCCACATAATTTAGCTTTATAAATATTTATTTTTATTTTCATACTAACATTTATTTTATACATTTGTAATAATAAATTTTAATTATATTATTACCTAGAATTTATGATGACGATAGTAAAAGCTGGCATTTTTAAAAGGCATTGCACATAGTTTAACTTTATAAATATTTATTTTTATTTTCATACTAACATTTATTTTACTTTAATAATAATACAATTTAATAATATATAATATTTTATTACAATTGAAACATAACTATTCGAACAAATTACCTTTCAAACACACGGCTTTTCGAAGACACAATTTTTCGATGACATGAACTTTCGAACTCACATTTTCGAACACTTGACTTTCGAACATATGATTTTCGGACAGTTGACACCCACCCGAAATTTACACATTTGACTGCAAAATAAACTCAAATATCATTTGAAATGTAAAGAATGTATTGAAAAAAAGAATTTTATTTACTAATTACTAAGGCACAAGTCATTTTGGACAAATACTAAATAGGATACAATTTTAAATTTTAATGTTTCAAAAAAATGTCTATTTTACTTTGAAAAAAAAAGGTTATCCTTGCATGGAAGGTTTAAAAATTAATAAATACAATGAAGTATATAATATTATTTGGAATTACATTTTCAATGACATAATATCAAATGTTTAACATATTATATATCTATACATAAATTCTAATAGGCAGATCACCTAAGCAACATTTTATTGTGATTCACTACTAGCTGCTTGTCTAGCAGCTTTGGCCTGCTCCCGTTTTCGCTTATTAATTTTTTTCTTTCTTCGACCAACCACAACTAAACGAGCTTTTAATATAGCATATTCTTTTTGTAGATTATTCATCATGTCGCTTAACACAGCTTGCCTTTGAGCCG
Source organism: Macrosiphum euphorbiae (assembly GCA_949089665.1). Classification (NCBI taxonomy): domain Eukaryota; kingdom Metazoa; phylum Arthropoda; class Insecta; order Hemiptera; family Aphididae; genus Macrosiphum; species Macrosiphum euphorbiae. The sequence continues at coordinate 1,616,640 of CARXXK010001029.1, forward strand.
TTTTCATTTCTGGAGCTAAAATGTTAAACGTCATGTCAAGATGATGTTATGAAAGATTATAATTAATAAAATAATAAATTATGTGTTAGAAATGTCCAGTCAGAATATCATGCAAAAAATATTCATAAATTATTTTATCTAATCTAATCTAGTATATTATATTATATTATTATAATCATTTAAACACACATTATCATAAGTTATCATAAGTTATACAAAAAGAAAAAATGTAACTATACTTACAGAATACAGGTATGAAAAGTAGAGATTTCCATTTTTTTTCTTCTTCATCTGGTTCTTTAACACGACTTACTATAAATTTTTAATTTATTTTATAATATATTCATATTATACATTAACAGGTTGACCGCCATGAGACCCTTTATGGGCTCTCACTGGTTTACTCAAAAACCCATGGTAATCAACTTGTTTTAATAACATTTACTATAAATCATAGTCATGGCGTAGGGAAAGTGGCCATCGCCCAGTACACAACATTGTGTACTGCAATAGCCCCACACTGACTTTAACTAGTTGGTGTGGTCTGGTCTTCTTGGTAGGGGGTTTAGAGTAGGGTTAACAACCCTACCTAGTAAAAAACAACATGTTCAGGATCAAGCAAATTTGCCTCGGGACAGAGTTTTTGGAAAATTGACTGGAAAACAGAAAAAGGAATTATCTTTCGGAACTTGGAACGTACGCACACTATTTAAATCTGGAGCAGTTCACAACATAGTGAATGAAGTTGAAAAATATAAAGTAAAATTAACATCATTACAAGAAATTAGATGTGCCAATACAGGGACGATGAATATAAACGAGACAACTATCTTCTATGGTAGCTGTACTGATCAACGTCAACTAGGGAACGGGTTTTGCGGTGCACAAAGATTTAGTCCCTGTAGTTAAAGAATTCAAAGATATTAACCCTAGAATAAGCATGTTAACAATAGAAGCACAGTGGTTCGATATAAGCTTCTTGAATGTACATGCCCCAACGGAGGACAAATCCCAAGATGAGAAAGAAACATTTTTTTGGAATTGGAAAGTTTGCTGAACTCGATTCCTAGCGATAGGATACAAATTGTACTAGGAGATCTAAATGCCAAAGTTGGGAAAGAAACAATGTTTCGACAAGTGGCAGGCAAACACAGTTTACACGATGAAAAAATTACAACGGACTTAAACTAATTGACTTGGCAACCGGGAATGGTTTAGTAATAAAGAGTACAATGTACCCACATAAAAATATTCATAAAGGGACATGGAGGTCACCAGATGGAAGATATACTAACCAAATAGACCATATTCTGGTCAATTCAAGATATAAAAATTGTATCTAAGATGTCAGATCGATAAGAGGAGCAGACTCGGACTCAGATCACTATCTCGTAAGAGGAAAAATGAAAATAAAACTCAAAAGACGCCCTTATACAAATATGGAAGAACTTACCAGATATGAAGTAACAAAACTGGATGACCCAAAATGTGTAAATACCTTCAGACATAAAATACGTCATGATTTTAATAACTGCGACTTTAACAGCATAGTATCGGTAGATGAAAGATGGAATAAAGCTAAGGATATAATAAACAAAACATTTGATGCTGTAATAGGAAAACAAAGGAAATCGAAGAAACTATGGTTTAACGATACTTGTAGGAGAGCCCTAAAACGGAAAAAAAAAAAAGTAGAATACAGTGGCTTAACGACACAGATAACGTAGAAAAAGAAAATAACTACATAATATGCAAAAAAGAAGTAAACAATGTAATCAGATACGAAAAGAGAAGGTACACGAAGACCATGCTAGAAGAAAGAAGAATACCAAAAATCGAATAGATCACGTCAACTATTCCAAAATCTCAATGCCCTTAGAACAGGATTCAAGAAACAAGAAAAGTTCTTAAAAAATTGCGATGGTACACTGATTACAGACCCAAACGATATCTTGGATAAATGGAAAGATTACTTTGAGAATCTCCTTAATTGCGACGAGCCTATAAACTCATTCACTTGGACTGACGTAGAACCAAACGAAATCGAATACCTCCCACCAGACAGAATTGAGATAGCAGAACAAATTAAGAGGCTGAAAAATCATAAAACTCCAGGTGAAGATGGAATACAGACTGAGATTTTAAAGAGTTTAGACGAAGAAACCATATCCAATATACATAACCTAGTAGAATTAGTATGGAAAGAAGAAAAAATCCCGGAAGATTGGAAAATTGCATTAGTGGGTCCGATATATAAAAAAAACGATCCACTCGAGTGCAACAATTATGGGGCATTGCTTTACTCAATACAACATACAAAGTTTTATCTTACTGCATCCTAGATAGAATTAAACCAATATCCGAAGGAATACTGGGAGACTACCAAGGGGGTTTTAGACCAAATAGATCTACTACAGATCAAATATTTATTATAAGGCAGATATTACAAAAAATGTGGGAGTTTGATAAGCAAGTCTATACCTTGTTTGTAGACTTTGAGAAAGCATACGACTCCATACATAGACCAACACTATATAATATATTATAAGAGTTCAATATGCCAAGAAAGTTAATTAACCTGATTAAAGAGACTATGGAAAATTCTGAAATAAAAATAAAAATAGCGAACTTTACGTCTAAATCGTTCAAAGTAACTTCTGGTTTAAGGCAAGGGGATGCATTATCCAAAATCCTTTTTAACCTAGTTCTGGAAAAGGTGGTCAGAGATATGAATATATCAGAAAGTATAACCTTAGGATTGTCAAAGATAGGCCTGCTAGCATATGCCGACGATATTGCAATCATGGGAGACAATATTGAAACAGTTAAAATACATTGTAAGAAGCTAATGGATGCTGCGGGTAAGGTTGGCCTCAGAATAAATGATAGTAAGACGGAATATATGAAACTCAACAGAAGAGACAGGACGTATAGACACGGAGAAAGTATGAATGTAGATGGACATATATTCCACAGGGTTCCACAATTTAAATACTTAGGTGTCCTCTTAACTCAGGACAATGAGTTAAAATTAGAGATTTCAAAAAGGATACAACTGGCCAACAACTGCTATTTTGGTTTGGGAACCCTGCTAAAATCTAGATCAATATCTCTAAATTTAAAAATAAAAATATATATGACATTAATACGTCCTGTCATCCTATATGGGTCAGAAACATGGGCTCCAAGAAAGATAGAAAAAATAAGATTGGACACCTTTGAAAGAAAAGTTTTAAGACGAATCTATGGACCTTGTCTCGACACAGGAACCAAAGAATGGAGAATTTGAACCAATGAGGAAGTATATAACTTGTTCCAAAGACCAAGTATTTCAAGGGAAGTTGCAAAAAGAAGACTGATGTGGGCAGGTCACGCGTGGAGGAAAAAAGACGCTATAATAAACACAGTAATTAAAGAGGATCCGAAAGGAAAAAGACCACTAGGCAGACCACGCCTCAGATGGGAAAACTGTGTGAAGAGAGAAGTAAAAGAAGTAGACCCAAGAACAAACTGGAGAGAAATAGCTGAAAATAGAATAAGGAGGAGGGAAATTTGTTTTACGGGATGGTCTTAAAGGCAGGAAAACCAAAAAAAAATAAATAAATAAATAAATCATAGTGAATATATATTTTGATCAACAGCTGTGAAAATTGTACATTTAGTGAATTGCAGATAATTTTTTTTTGTTCAAATAATAATATTTCTAATATAATTTTATTAATTACCAAATGTTTATTACAATATAAGAAATTATAAAATATTTTTTTGTTCTTGATATTTAAGTATATTAAATGTTCACAAATTTATTTATTTTAAATTTTATAGGCAAAAAATTATATTTTGGTATTTATGTGATTGTACAATAATTACTAAAAGATATCATTACTCAATGGAGCATGGAAAATTCACAAAAATTATTTGTAACATATTCAAAATAGACAGAAGTAAATGATTAGCCTCTGAGTTTAATTAAAAATACTAATATTTTGAAAACTACCTGATGGGATAGGAGCCGTAGTATTAGATAATTTACTGCGTTTTGATGTTTGTTCATGACTACTAATTTTGCGTTTGAATTGTAGTTTTTCTTGTGGCTTTGCTATTTCTGTGAGTAAATTCATTAATAATATTATAAAATATTGAAATATCTCGTTTTATATACTACTTACTCTGGACTATTGTCTCTGGTTCTCTTTCAAGTCGTTCTGTAACTGATGGTTCATTTATATTCATACCAAGTTTCTTACTAGAAATCTCAGATAAGAACAATAAATGTTGTTGGTCAAGAATTGCTCCATCTCTATAGTTTTTGATAAAAATAAAATGTTAATTATTAAATCAGTATACATTACAATTAATTATAATATGATAATGAACAGGTCCCACCAAACAATCTAAATAATGAAATAGTAAATTAAACTATTAAGTATCATCAGTTAGTAAGCTCTAATATTTTCAATCGTTTAAAGACGTCTTAACTAATTAACCCCCCTTCCCTCGTTGTTGCCGTCTCATTAATGCATATCATACAAACATTAAGTTAGGGTTTTCCAATTTTGTGTTGTTAGATAAATATTAGGGCACTTATTATCAAACTTTAAGGGTGATATTATCCGTGTCCTCTGGTTGGTATAATTACAATTTTTTAAATTTCAAGTTAGTTACAACCGTTCTCAGTATATAAAGCAGTGCTTTTCAAATGGTGTTCTGTGAGCGTTAGAACTGTTAAATCTGTTTAAATCTAGAAGCAACAAAAAACGTCAAGCCATTCGTGTTTAACTTTAAATTATAATTTTAAAAATCAACAAAAGAACACAGATAATGTTACCTTCTAGATATTCGCTAGACTAAACCGGTGTGAAAAATACTGCATCGAGATGTTTGGACCATATCATTTACATGGTTCATTATCCCGGTGCGGGATAATGTGGGATAATTTTAAACCGGTTTAGTCTAGCAAATTTCTAGCTTCAGTCTTATATTAAAACTAATAACATAAAATTGTAATCACTGATCACAAATCTGCCATGTTATCAAATCTTAAATCTATATGATATTCTACTAATACAATAAAATTACTTTTTAAGAATATTAGTATATTCTTCCATTTCTTCTTCCGTAGCACCCATCAATGTCATCATTGGTCTACATAAAGGTTGATTCATAGCATACATAGCTGAAGCAGCTTCTCTTTCTTCATAGAGTGTTTGAGCTTTTTTTCTTCTTTGTTCATATTGCTCTTCTGATTTACCAGTTGGACTACCTGGTATCGTTTCTTCACAAATAAGAAAACTATTTACATCATATTCAGAATTATAAACACTTTTGCTAGTACTGGGCAAAGAGTTTTCATAAAAGTTGCTTTTACTAGTACTTGATATATTATGATCATAGAAGTCTTTGGTACTGCAACTTGGAATATTTGGATCAAATAAACTACTTTTTCCATGGACATTTGTATCAAAAATAACATTTTTGACTGCTTGACTAGCTTCGAAGAAACTATTTTTTGCGTCACTCCTTGTGTCAGCTACATAAAAACTATTTTTGCTTGTACCTGGCTGATATATCGAATCAAAGAAACCTTTACTAGTACTAGGCTTATAAATGCCATGTTCTGCAGATTTACAATTGTACTCTATATTTAAAAGGTTTTTGAGAGTATCTTTATCTTCTATTTCTTTTCTACATTTCAATTCTGGAAGCACCATAGTTTTTTCTTTATTATATTTATCTTTAACATTTTTTACTACAAAATCACATGTTTTAGGCTTATCATTAATTGAAGGTTCAGCAATGACTTCTCTAACTTCAATTGAAGGTGGTTTAGAATTTGGATAAAATTCAAAACAAGATTTTGTATTTTCATAATTATTATCCATATATAGTCTATTTTGACTCGAATGGTTTCTTTGAACAAGAGAATATTGAAAGCTTTTGTTACAGTATGCGGTACTTTGATCATCTGTATCTTTAGGTATACTTATATCTCTTTTTACATGAGATGATCTTTTATAATCTATTTCAATATTAGTATGTTTATATGGTCGCAGTAGTGGCAGGGACTGTGATTCTATGTTTTTATCAATTTGTACATTGGAAGAATTATGTTTTTTGCTAATAACCACAAGATCAGAATCCTTATGGTTATCAATTTCTATTTTATAATTTTCAGCATTAACTAATTTTGATTCATCATAATCTTCATCATCATCTCCTTCTTCAACAATCATGTCATTAGATTCATAATGCTCTGGCATACTAAAAATGTTGGTAGGTGGTGATTCAGGTGGTTTCATGCTCAGATCCAAAACTTCATATTTTGAATCAGAAACATACTGAAAACGTTGCTCAATTTCATTAATATTTGGCGTATTTACCATACCACCTTCACTTATCGAGTTTTGAAATTCATTAGAATCATTGTTGGATTGATTTATCATAATTGGATTTTCAATTTCATTTATAATGTTAAAATACTCTGGATCATTATTTTTAGATTTTACTTTCGGTGACAAACAATGATTTGGAGCAATTTTTAGTTCAATTTGTATACCCTCTATTTTATTTTCATTCTGTGCTTCTATATTTTCATTATCTGCATTTGGCTTTATACTATAACTTGGAGGTTCAAATGGCTGTTCAAGTATAACTTGCTTACATATATCAACTTCATTCAATTGACTGCTAATAACTCGCCGCAAGAGTAATTTTTTCATAGGATATATGATTGGATATTCAGTCTTTTCATGATCATCAGTATCTAAAGGCTCAGTTTTTATAATAACATCTGGTTCTGATTTTATGACTTTTTTTATACTGTACTGTTTGTATGATCCTTCACTTACTGTGTATTTTCCTTCCAAATCAGAATTATCTACAATATAATTAAAAAAACAAAAATATAATACATCACTATGCATATTTTACAAAAAATAATCTAAAATTCAGTTTTTATCAATTTTAGTTTTAAGTATTATATTATACTTTTTTCTAGAACTTACTCTCAATGAAAACTATATACATTATAAAGACAATGTAAAAATATTGAAAAATTAAACATAGTTTTCCAATTTTATAGTTTGGTGTAATGGTTTTTTAATTTAGTAATTGGTTGGGCAGAAAGTAATGTTGACCCACCCAAGTGATTTGGTTATTAAAATGTAAAGGGACTTTTAAAATAATTAGTGAAAAGAAGAAACAAGTTTACAGAAGATATGATCATTAAGAATGGAATATTATGACAATAATAACAATCAGCCAGAGGACAAATTAAATTAAATAATTACTGAGCACTGTTATGATATACACATGTCGATACGTAATCAGTAAGATTGGTAAGATACAAAGACAAAGATTAAATCACCGAAAATGTGAGTAGGGCGTGGATTTATTACAATAATGAATAAATAAAAGGCACATGATTTTATTGATTTTTTTTATTTCATAATTTATGAAAATAAGCACCAATCATCTGGTTTCCATCCATGGTCTTTATATGTATTTATAAGTATTTATTAATATAAGGGAACAATCGAAGAAATGCACCCACACTTAAAACAATATGACTAAAACACAATTTTGTAGAGATAAATAATCATCAATCAAATTGATACTCATTATTATCTGAAAATAATAAAAAATATATGTGGGAGAACAGACCTTTCATTATTAATGGACAAAAAAATAATTGATGATAAATTACCTACTTGGGGTTTATCTGAGGTAGCTATGGATTCGTCAGATTTTGTATTGATTTTGTCTATGATAGCAGCGGGTTGCAAAACCCAAAAGAGATGTCATAAGAAATGATTAATATTAATTAATAGCTTAGTGAATTACAGAGTTAAATACCTCGGCAAAATCTGTAAAGATTACATAATTTGAGAACTATCAGCAAAGGTACAAAGTGTGTTATTAAAAAATATAAAACCTTTGTGGTCTGTAGATGAGTATGTAATTATAGACAGAAGGTTAAATGGCTGAATAAATGGCTGAATAAATGGCTAATGGTTCAATAGTTATTTAATTCCACGGGAAAAAACTATCGACAAATTATGAAAAACCACTAAAAATGGGATTTTAATTTCTAATTTTAGTTTTATTTATCACCATAGCAAGAACAAAAAAAGTAATATTATAATATTAATTTAGCTTACTGGCTATAATAAAAAATAACAATATAAGAAATCCAGACTGATAAACCATCCCTGCTCAGAATCGTTTTTCTTATATAGTGATATTATGTCATTGAATACAAATTTAATACCATATATTATACAGTGACCCACTTATAACCTATTGTACAGCAGAGCGACATCCACTTATTCGCTTTTCTAAATATTTTTCTATTATAATTAATTATACTGATTTTAGATTTTGAGCGGATGAATTATGAATTATGATGATGTGTGATTTTTCTATCCATCAACATTTGGGGTAGTAAAATTGCTCTGATTTTTGACATTAGCATCTTTTCTGATAGAAATGTGAAGCTAGTTGGTACTTTTGAGAAGTCAAAATTGAATATTTCAAGTAGTTTTAGAAATTATTCAAGAAAAACAAAAAAAAAAAAAAAGTGGTAATTTTTAAGCAAAACCAATTTTAGATATTTTATTTTACAATACGGGATGGAACCTTTAATAACATGAATATAGACAATAATAATTTGCTTTAAAGAAAGCTATTTTAGAGGGAGAATGAAGGGTCAGTTTTGGCATTGTGCATAAGACAGATGATCGGTGAGTTAAGATAGTAGTTTGTGGAAAAGAATGGTATATGGAATGGAACAGATGATCATGTACGGAGGGGACTTTAAAAGAGACTTTTGAGAGTGATTCTGGACTGTCAATTTTAGAAAGAAGATTAGATTGAAATGATAATATATTAGCTGAGTGGCGACAATTAGCTAGACTACCTAAGGAAAAAAGGAGTTGGATTGGCGTATAATTGTGAGGTGGACATGATATGTTTAATTTATAAGCAGTGACGGAAGAATTTTCTTTGAATCCTTTCAATCATGCTACGTGCGGAAGCGATGGACGGGTTCCAGGGGATGGTTCCATACTCAAGGATGGGACGGACTAAGGAACAGAAAAGAGTTTAAGTGGAGTGAGCAGGTGAAATTCTGTAGACACAATTTATGAAACCTAGCAGTTTAAGAGCTTTACGACAGATTAACTGAATGTGCATATTAGGGCACAGGTCGTGTTAGAGTGAATACTAAATTATAAGAAATTATTAAGGGGTAATAACCACAAAAAGTCATTATTGAGCATTTCATAATATTAATAGCTAGCCCCTAAGATTCATCCCATGTTACTAATCGCTGAAAGTCGTTTTGGAGGTAATGACAGTTGATACGCAAGAAAATTTTCATATCATCAGAAAAGATAAGATGTTTGGCATGGTGGAGGATGGAGGCGGCTGTGTTACGAATAGGGCAAACAAAAGTGGAGAAAGAACAGCACCTTGTGGTACACCTGAAGAGGGTGTTAAGTGGTCCGAAGAGGTGGAATCAACAATAAATACATTATATTGTATTTTATTTTTTATTTTGAAAATTTAACGCAACGTTTCTTAAAAGTTTCATTTATGGAAGTTCAAAAATATTAAAGACACATATGCACAATTATTTTTATATCGATTTTAAATCCTTTTTAATTGTTATTTATATTATATCTTATGAGGTTACACAATACGACAAATTACATTTTGATTAAAGTTTCATCATTATTCGATTGATAATAATTAATGATTTTCATCTTGTGGAAAAATAATCATGTAACTAAATATTAAATAGCTAGTAAAAACAATAACTATTATCCATAATAGGTGCATAATGTTTGTTTACTATGTTTGCACCTATCTATATATTTCTATAAAATAAATTAATAATAATATTTCGCTTACCAATATTATATAAGGTACGATCAGTCAAAGTACATGTTCTGGTTGGTCGAGCACTGCTAAAAGGTGATTTTTTTACATTTGATTTTGGTGTAAGTGGAGTAACTGAACTTCTGGTTTTACTACTTCTTAGCGGTACCTTTTTTAAATCCACATTTTTTTGCTAAAAAAATATTAATATTGTTAGATGTTTGGTAGGATGTATGCTGTTTTTCTTACAAGTATAATTAATATAATAATAACAACCAAGTCTGTGTACATTCAAGTATGCATAAACAAAATACTAAATGAGTTGAAATTTTAAAAAGCTTACTATCAAATATGAATTGAAAACATTCAAACTTTAAACTAGTATATTCAATACGTCATAATTTCAAAAGCACAAAAAAATTGTTTAATTAAATAACAAATTATTTTTATTAAATTATTTAACAGAAAATAATTAAATTAACATACAAGTTTTAACATCCATAATGATTATCATTGTTCAAAATGACTATGTAGTTACAGATATTATCAATCTATAATGTATAATTCTAAACAACTTACAGAAAAAAAAACTTAATATCATATATTAATTTAAAAATAATAATATGCAGTGTTGTATTTCTCAGCAACAACCGATAAAAACGATTATAATCAGAAATTTATCTATGTTACTTAGTGTATATTAGCTTTAATCATAGCCAAGCTTGATAATATATTGCCTCATTTACTTTCAAACCGATAGATAGCAGTATATAATTGGAAAAAACTAAACTATTTATCAATGGACAATATTCTGGGTTTTTTTTTTCAATCATATTTAATCTTGAAATATGTCTATGGATAACAATAAAAATATAACCGTGTTTATATATATCTAAACTTCAGATAATTTCCAAGGTTATACAGATAAGTCAAAGATTTTATTTGTAAATCAATAATGCACAGTTGTTGCTCATAGGCAACAGTACGCATTTATTCGTTAACAGTTCGTCATCGTTTTTCCTCCTTTGTGTACATGCATATAGGTAATTTTACTATAAATTTTATTCTGATCACTATAACCGAAAACCTGATCACAGTACGCGGCGAAAAATGCACTGAAGACGGCTGTTTGTTCCGTTCCTGACATTTTTGATCACTAAAAGCGGCTGATTCTTATAACCAGTGAACACTATAAGCGGCGACCACTGTAGTTGGTTTAGAGGCACTCAATAAATTTTTAGAAAATATTGATGACAATGAATTAGATTCATTTCTTAATTCTTTAAACTTATTAGTTAGTAATTTGGATATTAATGTTGATATGGAAGATGTTGAATGTGAACCTGACAGCTCATTGATACTTCTTCCAAACTCTATTTCTGTACAACCGCATACAAAAAATGAAATATATAAGACTCCAGACCTCAAAATTAAAAAACTAAGAAAAAATGCCAAATTTGATATAACCATACCTCCTTTTATTACTAAGGGCCGCTTTCACCACTACTTTAAACTCCGATTAAAGTTAAACCGGGGTTTAATCGGCCGAATTTGCCCGGTTAAATATCTGTTATCAGTCGATTAAGCGTAATCGAAGTTTAAAGTATTTGGTGAAAGCGGCCCTAAGTCTCAGCCTAAAATAAAAAACAAAAAAAGCAATAATTGGATTTTTCTTGGAAACATGAACAATTGTCTTCCCAAAATGTAGACTTTACTGGTAACACTGAACTTTCGGATGAAATTTTAAATTGATGTACTCCCTATTATATATTTGGTTACTATTTCCAAGACGATTTAATTGATCATAATATGATTATTATTATTATTGTGTATGAAACATTGATATATAGCTTACACATAGACCCAAATAAAAATTTTAAAATAATTTCAAATGACATGAAAAAATATTTAGGAGTCAGTCTATTAATGGGCTTGGTAAATATTTCTAATATTCGAAAATACTGGTCTCCAAATTTAGGAAATCAAATTATTCAAGAAATGATAAGCGTCAACATGACAGATTACATAAAATTAGGCCAGTTATGGAGAGTTTAAAAAAACGATTTGCTTCTATACCTTTAGAAGAATCTTTATCTATAGATAAGCAATTATTATGGTCAACTAAAGCTCGTACATTTTTCAATCTACCAACAAATCCCCATAAGTGGGGGTACAAATTGTTTGTATTATGTAATATATTTGGTTTTTCCTACAATTTTGAAATGCATAGTAGCCAGGAAAACAATGACGATAAAAGGTATTCGTGGGAACCAGATTTTGGTGATTCGGGAAATGTAGTCGTTCGACTATGTAAAATATTTCAGAAAAATATGAATTTTAAAGTTTATTATGATAACTACTCTGTCTGTACCATTTATAGTGTATATGAAAAACCGTCAAATATGTTCTTTGGGAACGGTTAGCAGAAATCGCTTAAATAATGTCTTATTACCTAATGCAAAGCATTTTTTAAAAAAATCACGAGGTTCGTCAGATTATGTTTTAGCAAACATAATTAACCAAGAAATTTTACCACATGGTGGCATGATAACAAAGTGTTACTTTACTATCTATAGTTTGTGGAAATCAATCCGATGTCTAAGGTAAAAAAAAACATACTTCTGGAGGACTGCTTTTTGAAGAATCCGCATTATCTACTTCAAGTCCTGGTTCCGGGTCCTTAGTTTTATAAGCAATACGCATTGCATCTATCCATTCATCATGACGTGAATTCCATCCTTTGTAATGTACGTAATATTTCTTTACACCTTCAATATCACACACACTAATAACCTAAAAATGTATCGTATTTGTATCATTTGATTATTTCAAATAATAAAAATGTTAAACATTACATCAAATTATTTAAATTATCTGGTCATGGTATAATTATTAAACTTAAATTAAACTTAAGACTAAAAAAATTTAACTTTTAAATAAAAATTTTTTAGAATAAGAACAATTTAAATGCAAAAAATAACTATGTAACTATCAAGTAAGAATAATTTTAAACACTTTAAATAAGCACTCATTTAATTGAATTCATATTCATTTCATATTAATTCATAAGATTTATAAGTTATAGGTAAATATATTGAATAAAAAACAAATGATCAGTATTTAATTTGTTTACATATATATACCCGTTTTCAAAAGAGAACATATAGGCCAGCGAAAAATGTATGTCCGGCGGAGCGCATTCCCCCCAAAAAAAAATTTCCTAGTGTGAGCGTCTTCACGTGGTTCTTGACGCACCGATCGAATCATTCGACAAGCGCGATAACAGTATGTTCTTTTTTGAACACGGGTATAGTTTGTTTATAACAATAAAAACTAAGATTTATTATTTTGGCAGAATGTAATTTAGTGTAGGTATAACACAATATTATTGAAGTAAGATATATTAAAAGTGTATTTAAATAACTTACTTTTGCATTATCAGTTGTTGCGTCTTTATTTCCATAATATACTACCAAATTATCTCCAACAACTACTGGTGTGTCTTTATCAAATGGTACATTCTCAATATTACTAATTAACAAAACGTTATACCAATATTAAATAATATAAAATACATAGAACTCATTAATATTTATATATTGTTCATAAAGTAACATACACGGGTGTAAGAAGTATATTGTTTGAAAACACTTTCTCCTCTTAGTATCCTTTTTCTTTCTCTTCCCAGATTCTTCTTTCAGAACCATCCTCTTCTTTAATTTTAATTAGATTTTCAACAAGAAGCCCAGGCTGTGTTAGTTGTACAACAGAAACACTGTCACCAAGATTACTTAATACTGATACTCTCCTTGATTTAGTAGGTAACTCTTCTTTAGTTTTTGAACGTGTAAACTAAAATAAGAAAACAATACATTAATTTTTAAAAATAAAATTTATAAGTAATGAATAGATGTTAAGATTTAATTTTGAAAACTAAACTTAATTCATCAGCTATACCAAAATATTTAGCAACTATTAAAATTAAATATATTGAATTATAAATTGAAGCTGAGTACATAATTTATCTTCTTTCATAAATTAAAGTTATTTTAAATTAAAATTTTGGAAATATTTTAGAGAAGAAATTATATTTTTTATTTTTTCATACAATAAAATAAATAAATAAACACAGTATAATTCGACTTAAAGTCAATAAATAATAAGTATCGTTAAAATCTGAAATTAAAATATCATTTCAACCGTCTAAACAATTATTAGCCAATACAAAATTAAACTCCTGATTAAATTAAGTAATAAAAAGTATAATAATATACAACATATTAAACAAAAGTTACTTTTGATATTTCATCATCAAGTTTTCCATTATTTGAAGAATCTTGCTGGGTATAAGAAACTCTTTTTTTAGACTTTTTGAATGGAGTAATAATTTCTTTAACAGTTTTAATTTGTTCTTTGATACCTCTTGTTTTTCTCAGTCCTGGTAACCCAGTATTTGCATTTTCTTTTACAACTTTTTCGTTTTTAATAATTTTTGGCAATGATTTTTCAAATACACACAATTTTTGTTGCATTTTTTTATCTTCAATGATTTGATAATCATCTACTGCTTCAGAATCTATCTCTTTTTTTATCTCCTTTTTTAAGATTCCTTCCGTTTCTTTTTTTGTTTTAGAACTTCCAACTTGATTTTTTGTTTCTGTTATTTCGGGATCCCATTTCACTGATAGTTTATTGACTGATGTAGTAATAGCAATATCTTTTTCCTTTTTATCGCCTTTCTTTGAAGTTTCTTCATTATTTTTTACACGTTTTTCTTCAGCTTTAACAGCTTTAGCTGTTTTTTTAATTACAGCAGATTTCTCATTTTTTTTATCATTCAGTTCATTATTTATACATTTAATTTTATCAGTTGCAGTGCTAGGTAATGCCTTATCAACGTCTCTAATAATGCTGCGACTAAAACTGCTGCGCGATCTTTCTCCTCTTGGATGATTTAACAGGGTACATCCGAGTTTTCGATAAAAATTTTCAAAATTATGTAAATATCTGTAAAGCAACACAAGAAAATTATTAATATTGTATATATTACATTTTTATTGTTAAAAGAATAGGTAAATTTATAAAAATAAATTGTAATTTACTTATATTTTTTTTTTATTTATTTATGCACAATACACTATTTTATACAAAATGTGCATCATCTAATTTAATTAAACTATTTGATGTTTTAGCAACATTAGTTTATATTATGAATTAAAATGAAATTTAAATTTGTCACTATAATATGTAATTTTAATTACATTTTACTAAGTTATTTAAACTAATATTTAATAATTGGAAGATAATTAATTTAATATGAAAACAAACTTTAATTTGTAATACCTTGCCTTGGAACTCAATGTTTCAAATATAAAATCATAATTATTTTCAAATTTAAGATCACAATCTACTTTTATTATGTAACTACAAGAAAAATATATCATAGTCAACTCGCTTAAAAATAAATTACTGATTATTAATAACAATTTTTTTTTATGTGTCCTTGTAAATATATAAATTAAATATTAAAAAAGTTGTATGCAAATTAAAAAATACGTTCATAACATTTAAGATTTATCAATACTTTTAAAAAAAATTAAAAAAAAATGTATCAAACACCTGCATGCGTTTTCTCTGTCTTACAAACACATAACATACCAAATTCTATGCTCAGCAGATCATGCTTAGTTCTGTTAATTTAAGATTAGAGGGATTGACCTCTTATACAATTTAAAGGTAAGATTATTATTAAGTGAACCTCATATTTTTTTTTTTAGATTTTAATTTTGAAGCAAATTGTGAATAAATTAGAAGTCTAAAATTATTCAAAACTTGTAAATGTATTTGGATAAGATATTAAATGCAATAAAACAAATAAGTATAAACATTATACAAATTTAAAATGTAATAAGTACTAATCTATTAACTGAGACATCAATATAAGCCTTGTGTATAATTCTATTTATTGCAACTACAAAGAAAATTCTAAAATGTAAACTTATTCATAACTCATAATCTTGGTAGTAAGGTATATTGTTTTTTTTATTAATTTTAGTTTGTTTGTCATTTAAAGAATACAAATAATAATAAATACTAAAAAATATATCTAATATTTAAAATACAAGTACATAAGAATTTTATATTAATGGCATAATAAAAAATTATGTTCAAATAACTTATATACAGAACACATGATGATATTATTTATGAAAAACATTTTTATGAATATGTTCAAAAAAAAAAAAAACACTAGGTATATTGATATTTAATAAAAGTAAAATTGATAATTTAGTGTTTTTTTTTTATTTAACAATTAATATATTTAAAGAAAGCTTATTAAACATAATATTATGAATTACAATGTTGTAGATTTAAAATTTTAGCCTAGATAAATATAATTTATTATAAATAAATATACTTACTGTTGATAACAATGTTTAACAGAAAAATATGACTCTTTTTCATGTCCAGCTTTATAGGCAACAAACTTCCATAGTTCACCTTTATTTACCTTATTATACCCACCACAATTATCAACAACCTAAAAATAATTAAAGAGTATTAATTATTATTAGATGGATGTGAAGTTATCATTTATAAATAATACTTGTAAATTTGAATGAAACATATCAGGAGAGTTAACTTAATTGACTTGTTTATTTTGCAGAAGTTTGAAAGTTTGAAATTTTGAAAAAGTATGTAATTTTTTTATAGTTATTGTTAAGCACGCTTGAAGACTATTTGTATTTGAGAATATCAAACAAATTTGTATGTATTATTTATTTAAGCAACAATTAGTTGATGTATAAAATAATTAGATTTCAATTGGTATAAGAACTTAAATATAAATAACGTTGATACAAATAGTATAAACAAATTATAATTTTTTATGCAAATATAAAAGATATCAACACCTAATTAATGTTTAAAAGAACCACAACTGACTATTTCTCTCCCAATCATATCTTATAAAAAACATATTATATTATTGCACAATATAAATCAAATACCTTATATAGCTTATATAAATCAACATCTTTCCCATTAATCAATGGAGCTTGATCAATAGGAGTCCCTCGGTCATCCATAAATTTAAACAGCCATGCGACCAAATTATCTTTTTCTTCAATTGATTCTTTATCAGAATTCTAAATGAAAAATAATGTAATAAATAAAACATATCAATAGTAAAATGTAAATTTTTAAATTTCAAAACTAGTTGGGATTACATTAACATAGTATTCCCACCAATCATTTTTACTTGTTTATACTTACATCGCTTACATCGCTTGGTTCACAATCTGTAGGAATACACATTTTATGAACACCAAATAATGAACTTTATCCCAGTGTGGTGGGAGTTCATCTTTTTCCTTCATTGCTGAAGCTTCTTCTACTCCGCTCTCCCTTTATTGTACAGAACAAGTAGTTGAAATTGAAATATGCAAGTAACTACTAAATTGTATGTATGTATGTATGTATGTATGTATGTATGTATGTATGTAAACAATTAATTACCTGATACTCTTTTTATGTGTTTGAACTCCACGACTTTCAATTTCAGTGGTTCTTAGAGGAGTAGCACTATCAGCAGAGTGTTTTCCACTTTTCAAACATATTGCTGTTCTTTTTAAGCATTTAATATCTCCATCATTAAATACTGCGAAAAAACTAAAATTAAATACATAAATAAATATAGTTATAGGAAAATACATACCAACAGTGTATTGACTACAATCTTGAATTTTTTTAATTGTTGCTGGAACTAGTTCTTTTTTACCACTACATTTTACATTAACAGTAGCTCCCACCTTGACATAATAAAAAGTATATTAATATATATTAAACAGTCAAGTATAATATTAGAATTTGATATAGATGATTATAATTTACAACCTTTAATTGTCCTTTCACTGCATCATCTGTGACAAATGTTGCTTTTCCATTAGAATATTGAACCTTAACAGAAACGTATGCATTATTAGTATGAATATTTAAAAATAAAAATTTATAAAATATATAAATTGGCGCACTTTGCATTTTACAGATTTTAATATTTTTCTTATTTTTGCTTCACAAAAGGCCCCTTTAAATTTGGCACTGACTTCTGTTCCAACAGAAAGAAATGGGGGTTCATCCAAATTTACCTAAATTTCACATATAAAATATAATTCTTTTCTCTTCAACAATAAAATAATATTAACCTTCTATCGGTCGCACTGGGTAAAGAATCTCCCAGCTCAAATACTAATGTCATTAAACCTTTCTCAAGATAACGTATCTACCTTATATGTCGTATACCTGTTGATAATATAATTATCTAACTTAATGAGTCAATCAGTTTTTTTTAACTTTAAACTTTAAACTTTTTTTTTATTTTGTTTATTCAATCAAAAAATGTTGTATTAAAAACAACAAAATGTCCTTTAAATAATATATATAATATACTGTATTCAAAATGAGATCATTACTCGGCATAGACCAGTTTTCATAGGTCAGACATTTGGTGCGACGCCGTCCCCACTTTGGCGACGCGTCGAGCGCTGCCACGGAACAAAGCCACTCACATGAGCACAACTAGGCTGCCGAGTAATGATCTCATTGTGCATAGAGTATAGGTACATACATATATAATTATTAAATAATTAAAAATCATAATATAAAAAAAATACGTTTTGGAAAATGTTTACTTTGTACTACCAAATGTAAAAGATAAACCACTCGACCGATAGAAGACTAAACCACATTAATACAAACAATCTAAATAGGAAATCATAGAATTCAACAGTTAACTACATGCATATAACAATTATAAGCTCATGAGATTGAAGAATATAAACATTCCATAAATATACAATACTAACTTAACTTTGTTGACGCTATAATTAAATGATTAATTAATTCAACTAAAATAATTATTACAAGATATTGTTCAACCAATATTATATTTATACTACAATTTATTTAATTTTTGCATAAAGCGTAATCAATAGTTAGCCATAATTTAAAAAAATGCAATACACCCATGTACAACATAAATATTAATATAAAGTTAATATACAATTTTATCAATCTTCTAACCATTCGAGGAGCAGCCTTAGAATACGTAGCATGAATGTGCCTCAGGGAGTGCCTCTAAAATCTACCCATATACTCAGCAACAGAAAATTAAAAAAAAAAAAATAAGAGAGTAATATGTTAAGACGTATATGCATAATTTGATAAATTAAAATAAATTAATTGAATCAAACTCCACATATGGTAGCACATAATTTATATAAGGTACTTCACAATCATAAACAAAGAAAAAAATTTGTGTGGAAAACTTAAATAATAAACATCTGTTTTTGATGCAGGTGAGTAGTCTTGTGGACACATGCACATGTCAATAACTCAATAATAATATAAAATTTACTATACAAATTTTACGACAACTTACTTATTATTTTGAGAAAAATGTAAGTTAGTTAACGTTGTCTGATTTTGATTCTGGAAAAATATTTGGATTCAGCAGAAAAATGTCTGTATATTGTACAAAACACTTTCCGTTTTTAATATGAATTTGAATTTAAATTATGACTTCAAAAACTCATAGTTTCAAGTTTTTAATTCGAGTTCACAATAAGATTTAAACTTTAAAACGTGTTCTATATGATCTACAGACAGTTTTCAGTAGTTCATAATTTTTTTCAGAATTAAAATTGGGCAATGTAAACAAACTTTAATTTTGTCAAAACTGAAGGTCTTTTGACGGCTGTAGCAATGCCCTTTAACACGGAAGATTAATTTCTTCGATAAAATGTTCACCTTAAGTAAGTAGGTAGTGGAATTTTACATTATCATTTAAACTCAATAATAACAAGAAAATGTTTTTTATCTGATCAACAACTGAAGTTTAAATTACAGTCAAAAATGTAAGAAATATGTATAGCAGTATGCATTATACATACTTATTATTATTTACAATTAATAATATAATGATATTTAACTTACTACTAAACATAATCAAAAAAAACATAATAATAGTTTTAAAAAAAGATGCTAATAACTAAAATTAAGTACTTAATTTAAATACCGATTATATGATATATCGCATGGTATTTCTCAGAATTATGAATTCAAGTAGTTTGAATATTATTGTTATAATGAATAATGATTAAATAATCTTAAAATTGTAAGTTTAATAAAGCTTTGGCTTTTAACACTTTTTAATAAATGTGTTTTCAGTTGAAACCAACAAAAACATATAATCATGAGATAGTATAGGTATACATTTTAAGAATAAACATACAACCACACTACATACTAACTTCCGTTAAAGTGTTAATGTAATAACAAGTAAGTACATGTAGTAAACGTAGTTCATATGTCATCTTTTTTTCTGAAATCACCCCATGGATAAAAACAACTAGGTTCATTTAATTACTTTTTATACAGTAAGTGCAATCATTACTAAGTTGAACAACCAACAACTTAATATATTCTAAAGAATAAGTAAATATATTAAATATTCTAACATTGCCATAAATATACCATATCATTAGGTTTCTTAAAATTCCTTCATTTATAGATACATTAAAAATATCAAAACAATATTAACATTTGACATATTAACCTTCCTACCTCATCTAGTGTTATAAAAATATAAAAGAAAGTATTGTTCATTAAGTCATATTACCTCAAAACATTGTAATTAAAAATAACTTATAATGTTATGATTTAACAAATAATTATGTACATAAATCATATTAAAAAATATATTTATTTGTATAAAACATTTATTTTATTCACTATGCTTAATGAACAAAATTGTAATTTTAGTTTAATAACTTTAATATGTTTTAGAATTTTAACTCTTCTAATAAGATCTTCAATAAAAAATAAAAATAAATACATTTAATTATTATTGGAAAATATTCTTTCATTTAAATTATTAATTATCATTCAATAGTATTTGGTAGTATAGTTTTAAGCCGATTATTTTAAAATGATTAAAGAGATTAACAACTATTTATTATATTTATCATTGTATTAAACAAAATGTAATAATAATGTCATAGGAATAACAGAATTACACTACAAAATTGTATAATATAAATTTTTTTTAAATTACAAACAATGACTGACGATTTACATAAATACGATTCTTAATATATAAAATACATTTATTTTATTTAAAGATTTGGTATAAACTTCCAAAGTTCAATTTTTGACTTTATTAATATTAAATTATGTATGAGAAATTTAATAATACAAACCATTGTAAATGCAGGTTTCTTCTTGTAAATTTTATAAAAAGATAAATCCACTTAATTGCGTTATTTTATAATATACTTTTTAATCTGAAAAAATACAATTAAATCTCATAATTATAACATAACATTAATTTAACAAATTTTATAAAATAAAAGGAAACATGAATAACATTTAAAATGTTTCAAATGTGGTGTATTCATTATTTTCATAATATATCTATGCTTGGCACAGCATAAGCTGACAGTGTAACTGGATAGCATATTAGTTCTCGGAAAATTTAAATAAAGATAGATGAAACTGTAGATATTTGTAGTCTCTGCAGTATATTCTTGAACTTAAAATAGGTATTAGGATTTAAGAGGCCTCTATACCCGCATGCGTTGTCTCCGTCTTACAAATGTACAACATGGCAAAAAAATTGAAACGGGATAGAACCACTCAATTGGTATTTATAGTAGAATTACCAAAATTCCACAACGCATAGGGAACAACTTTATCTGTGTCGTAGCTTTTTTATTATTTGGATAAAATAAATAAAATTAAAGTTATCAGTTTAAAAACAAATTTAGGATTTTTTTTTGTTTTTTTTCATTTAATTATTGAAAATTATTGTTAAATTAAAAAAATAAAAAAGTTAAAGTGACACAGATAAAGTTGTTTCCTATGCGTTATGGAATTTTGGTAATTCTACTATAAATACCAAGGGAATGGTTCTATCCCGCGCAAAACAGTTATTTGCTATGTTGTACATTTGTAAGACGGAGACAATGCATGCGAGTATAGAATCCTCATAAGACGAGTAACTAGTAAGTCAAATCCAAAGTCTAGGTCATATTAATTATAAAAATAAATAATAATACCTAATACCCACATCTAATTTCGTATTTTAAAATATATTGATACTTAAACTAAAAAAATATGTGACTTATGAAATTATGCAGGATTAATAATAAGTGAGTATAATAAGATTATTAATAAGTGTATTCAAGGGTATAAATTCTACTCAAGAAATTAGTTGGTATAAACCAGCGTAAAAAAAGCAAAGGAATAATGAACCATATCATGGAGCAGTTTTTTTTTCACACCAGTTTGGAAGAACAAATTTGTTGATTATGTTTACATTATGACATTATAATGGTAACTATTCGATCCATGGATTCTAGTATTTTTACTAGTACCTACCTAAATAAAAATATTCTATCACAAAAAAGGCTAGTGGAATAAAAACTTTTAACGTCACTATAAACATAGTTATTGCTATTTACAATTAACTCCTCACTGTATCATAAGGACTCTATAACAATAGCTATAGTAGGTATCGTCAAGTATGTTTCACTAAGGATTCATACAAAATGTTAGCTTTTTTCATTAACTTTATAGGTAACAGAAATATCTATGTATTTGGCCACAAAGTTATCATAATCCCACAATGCCAGCAACTGCTGCATTACTAAGACACTAAACGACAACGGAATACTGTAGCTTCCATTCAATCTATTTGTTGATGTGTTTAGTGTTACTGACACGGTTAAAAGCAAATTCTGGTTAAGCCTATCCAGTGGCGCCGAAGTCCATGCTGGTTGACCATATATTCTATTTTATTTATTATTTTTTATTTTATGAAGATATTTAAACCATGATTATGAATAAATGTATATTAGGGTATTTCTATATTAAATAATTAAGATATTGAGGACGGAAAGTTTTGAAATTTCCCGACCACGTTTTAAAAACTTTGGCGCCACTGATCCTATCTATATGTTATAACAACAGTTGATACCTGAGTGCAAAGGCAAACACATAGTGTTATACTGTTATGTCACTGAACAAGATGTATAAATTATTATATAACAAGCAAAATTAATTTAACAAGTGGAACTCTAATGATATTATCAGCTCATAGCCCGTGTCGCCAAGTCAAAAATATGTAAGGTTGACTTGTTTTTTTTGGGGGGGGGGGGAATAAAAATCAACACTAAAAATAAAAATTATATATGAAATTATAAATTATAAATGATTATTATATAGTTTGCTTCTTGAGACGGTACCTGATCGCCTACAATATATTTCAAAACAATATCTCATCGCCAATCAGAATTATGAATCGTCAAAGTACACTATATTTGTCGAATGGTAATTGATATTGGCTACCAGGGCAATGTTTATGATGTTGACCACCTGTCGATTGTGGCATTGAACATGTTAAGAAACAACTACTGATTTCTATCTTTGCTGTATACAAGTATAACACAAATGTATCAATGTTAATGATCAAATTCCCATACTGAGGACAACTGACATACTAAGAAGACAGACGAGCAGGGGAGGAAAATTTCCATAGGCAGCACTTTTCGAGAGTAGTGCAAATATTAACGAATTTAAGGAGAAGGGGAGAGAAATAAAATTCTAAATACACAGTACCTATTTTTTATGACCAATCATTCTTGTCAATGGAAAATACCTACCTATGGACCTTTGTAAAAACGAACCACTGCCGATCGTAGGAACGAACAAGATAACAAAATAACACTGATGAGGGCAGAAAGACGTCGAGCGGCATTACAGCCGAAAGGGAGAACGAAAACCGAAAACAGTCGGACGGATAGACGAAATATTAGCAATAATAATAATAATAATAATAATAATAACAACTGCAATGTGAATAGTTACCGGTAATGTTTTTCTCTCGTAGCGAAGGCGCTGGAAATCCGCCATCCGTTGGTCAGCGGCGAGAAACGGTAGAACTCTGCTGTGCGCCTGTGCCGCCCGCGGTTGACGATATATTGTGAGACGCGAGTTTCGCTGTTCCCGGTCAGTGGGACGCGTCGGGAATGCGTTGTGGTGTTGTACGGCGGACGGACGGTACCGCCGGGCTGCGTACTATACGCGCTCTACTGAGCGTTTTCGTTACTTGCGTTCGTATACACGAACGGTGAACACTGAACATTACCGCCAAAATTACAATGACAATTATTGCCTTTTCACGATAGCAAACATTTACCGGCCGGCCGGGGCTGGGTCTGGAACGTAAAGTAAGCGTCAGCGACGGGCCACGTCACGGAAAAATAACAAATAAAATATTACGATAGGTCACGTCGTCCAAGGACTGAGATAAACAGAGTGCCCGTAGGCCGTCAAGGTTTATAGATAAAAGTATTACGTTGGTAAGCCGTAGACCGTAACGGCTTATCTGTTTCTACCATGAACTACTACACAGGACTGGACACTATTGGCAGGAGGAGAGTAGGGGGTCGTCCACAAAGTTGTACATATTCGGTACACATGCGACACAGCGCCATCTGTGAGATAAGAAATATTTTGTTATATAAAATACCGCCTTAGTAGTTCATGCTTAAACTGTTCACTCTTTAAGCAGTAATTATTTTCTGATAATATTCTATAAATAGTATCATTATTATCTTGAACTGTGTTATTAATAATTGTTTTTCAAAAATTAAAAAGTAAATTTATTATCAGTTATTATCACTAATATCACTATTCTTTAGTGTCTTATACTATAAAGCGTGAACCCGAGGGCGCAGCTTGTGGAGTAAATCCGAACTGCTATAGACGAAAATGGAGCGAAAACGCGGCGGCGGAGCGTTATCACTCATCCTTATCGCTTTTCGCGGTTTCGACCTGTTTACACGATTTTTTTTCAAACTTTTCGAGTTTTACCCACCTCTGGGGCCTCGGGGGGCACCGTTCGGACCTTATTCGCCTTCCCCGCTAGATTTATAGTCGGCCCGCGGCCCTACTTTTTTCCCGGCGGGCCCCCCGCGGCGGATATCGCGTGCGAACCGAGCGCCGCCGTCGCGCGCGTTTTTTGCATTTTTTTTCGAAAAATCGAGTTTTAGGCGTTTTGGGGCGTATCGACCTCCCCGTTTGCATCTTATTCGCGTTCCCCGCTAAATTTAACGTCGAAACGTGGCCCTACTTTTTCAAAAACGAGTGCCCCGGCTGACGTATCGATCGCCGAGGGCGCCGCGTCGTCGCCGTTTCTACGGTTTTCTCGACTTTTTCGACTAGAGTCGCGTGTAGCAACTCTACGAGACGTCCGACCTCCCCGCCGGCGACGTATTCGAGTTCCACGCTAAATTTATAGCCGGCGAGGGTACCTACTTTTTCAAAAACGAGTCCCGGGGAGGGGCGACGTCGCTTAAACGAGAGTAGGTACCGATGGGGTATCGAGTAGGTACCGCTATATACAGGCATAAATACGTGCGTCTCGAGGTTCGATTTTTTTCGCAAAGCTCGGGTATTATACGTCCGAGGGCGGCGGAGCCGGTCGTCCGCTCGCCGACGCTGTCGGATCGCCCGCTCAAACGCCCTTTGACGGCCGTCCAAACGGCGTTCGCCTTTCGCGAGCACGGCGACGCGGCTTAAGAGTCATAGAATTGACCAGGATTTTCATCTGAGTAGGTGGCTAGGTTGGTTAGGCGTTAGGATAGGTGACTCGAGGGTCGTGGTTTCGAACCCGGCGGCCGTGTTCAATCAAATTGCTTTTTTTTGCGTTTTTTTTTTCGTCACATTTATCATTATTAACGAGTGTTAATTTTTTTTTAAATTTGCATTTTATATTATATATATATTAATATTATTCGTTTGACGATATTTATTGGGCAAAAAAATTATTATAATTAACATTTACCGACGCACCTACATGTTTCTTTTATAAATACATTATAATATAACTAACCTACGTGTAGTACATGCTTGATATATTACAGTTTTTACGTGATTCCGATTTGGTAAATACTGCTACAGATTATAAATACTATATTAAAAAATAGTACCACTATATGACTGCTCCATTTGCCGTTTTTTTTCGAAAATTCGAGTCCCGGGGTGGAGTAGTGTGTCGGAAACGAGAGTAGGTACCGTGTAGGTATCGCTATATACATACATATATACATGCGCCTCGAGGTTCGATTTTTTTCGCAAATCTCACGTTTTGAAGCTGGCGTACACGGTCCTCCGCTCAAACGCCCCTTTGTCGGACGCGCAATCCGCGTTCGCCATTCGCGAGCACGGCGACGCGGCTTAAGAGTCATAGATTTGACTCGGATTGTCATCTCAGTAGGTGGTTAGATAGGTTAGGCGTTAGGACAGGTGACTCGAGGGTCGTGGGTTCAATCCCAGCCGCTGGATATATCGATAATTTGCGGCGGCCGTGAAAAAATTGATTTTTTTTTTCGCGTTTTTTTTTTCGTCGTTTCGTTATCACTTCCGTCTTATCATTTTTGTGTTCCGATTTTTTTCAAAAATTCGAGTTTTAGCTCCTTTTGGTCGTATTACCCTCCCCGTTTGAATCTTATTCGCGTTCCCCGCAAAATGTATAGCCGGTGCGCGGCCCTACTTTTGCACAGACGAGTCCCGGGAAAGGGAGTAGGTACCTATTGTGTAAGTATCGCTATATACAGCAATAAATACATGCGTCGCGTCTTTTTTTGCGGTTTTTTTCTAAAATTTGAAAATATGCGACAAAAAGTTCGATTTTTTCATACACACTTTCATACACATAATACATAAGTCATAACACAGTGATGCACCATTATAATTATGCAATTATAATTACTAAATAATTTAAAACATCATAAATATCATATGACATTAAATAAATTGGTAGGTAGGTCCATAATATATTATATACAGTCGTACAATATTATTATGATAGTAGGTACTTACGAAGATAAATGCCAAAAAATTGTATAGTGTATTCATTTATACATACCTACATTTAATAGGATAGTATTCGTAAAAATAATAAAAGTCATAAAAGTAATCATAAAATTAGATTTTGTCGACTTATTTGTTATAACCGCGAAAACATATCAATGATTACATTGATTACAGTGAAGCCTAACATAAAACACCTGATAACTGTTCTCTATAATTATCAAAAATACAATTTTATTACCTCCTGTATGCTTTTTCATATTTGAACGGCCGTTTCGAGCACTTTTCGCTGTAGGCGGATTGTCCGTTCGGGAATCGAATTTCACCCGAGATGACTGATAGCTAGACACTCAAACTCAGAATCCGAATTTCCAATTTCAACACACACACTCCAGAACCGGACATACACGCCCGGTGCATGGTCTGCGATCCGACGTAGTCGGATTGCCTACGTGACTAGCTACTTGCATACGAGCGACTTACACCCCCACTGCATCTGAAACTCGGGAATCGACTTTCACCCGAGATGACTGATAGCTAGACACTCAAACCCAGAATCCGTATTTCCGATTTCAACACACATACGAGAACCGGACATACACACCCGGTGCATGGTCTGCGATCCGACGTAGTCGGATTGCCTACCTGACTAGCTACTTGCATACGAGCGACTTACACTCCCACTACATCCGATCAGCCGCAGGTGGATTGTCCGTTCGGGAATCGACTTTCACCCGAGATGACTGATAGCTAGACACTCAAACTCAGAATCCGAATTTCCGATTTCAACACACATACGAGAACCGGACACACACGCCCGGTGCATGGTCTGCGATCCGACGTAGTCGGATTGCCTACCTGACTAGCTACTTGCATACGAGCGACTTACATCCCCACTGCATCTGACACTCGGGAATCGACTTTCAAACGAGATGACTGATAGCTAGATACTCAAACTCAGAATCCGAATTTCCGATTTCAACACACACACACCAGAACCGGACATACCCGCCCGGTGCATGGTCTGCGATCCGACGTAGTCGGATTGCCTACCTGGCTGGCTGTGTCGTACGATCGACTTCAATCGCGTGACTTACGACTAGACACTCTTCCGAGTTCAAAAATTACCGCTTAACCAGTGCTGCCAACACGACAAAACACAATAACCGACGACCCCCCATTCCCGCCGCAGGCTGGATCAAAAAACCCAGCATCGCCGACAAAGATGCACCACCGCCCACACAGTCTTTCCGCCGTAGGCGGGATGACAAACACCGGAATCTAGTTATCCTATAAAAAACGTAGTTCGTACTACTAACAGGCAGAGTGCAGTTACATCGCATGTGTACGAACCCTGTACAACTTTGTGTCCGTGATTTTCTCTGTAGTGTCCAGTCCTGTGTAGTAGTTCATGGTTTCTACTCTCGGAGAGCTATTACAGCGGCCGGGGACACGAAAACTGGCGGCTGATCGTGGCTCCCCTAGTGGTGTTTTTTCGTTCGGGCTACTTTACTTTACTATTATTATAGATGTACATATGGATGCGTCACTAGTGCGCATGTGCGCCCGGTGTGCTTCTGTGCTTCGTGTTGCGCAGGCACGCAGCGTATTATAATATGGTATTATCGTCAACATAATATTGTGTAACTACTTTGTTACGTCCATGAGTACCAGAAGAGCACTATAGATGAAAGGCCCCTACAGTAAGGGCATTTGGCTGGCTTATCATAAAATAACGTTATCACTTATCATACAGTTAATATGTGATATTGGTCCCCCAAAAAAATATGAATATATGAACAAATCCATGGCTTAAATAATATATAATATACCTATATATTTTATTTTGTTATTATAATAGGATTAACGTCGAACGACTTTTACAGAATATTGGTATACAGTTTATACATATTTAAATAAGA
This sequence comes from Macrosiphum euphorbiae, assembly GCA_949089665.1. Classification (NCBI taxonomy): domain Eukaryota; kingdom Metazoa; phylum Arthropoda; class Insecta; order Hemiptera; family Aphididae; genus Macrosiphum; species Macrosiphum euphorbiae. The sequence continues at coordinate 1,645,376 of CARXXK010001029.1, forward strand.
TAGATTAATGTACAAACTGAAACTATGTAGGTAAATCAATAATAATACCTAATTACACATTAGGGTTGAGTATCTCTTAATCGAAATCGTCCGGTAAACCACAATACGTCTGGATAAAAACAAATTTCGTAATGTCAAGACTGTTTCTATGTAATACGGTTTTCCTAAAATTTCAAACTGTCGGATAACAGTGTTTTCATGAATAATCACTAAACATATTTTAATGGATAAATATATTATAGTGAGCCATAAATGATGGTACCTACCTCAAACGTAATTTAGGTCGATTAGTCCATTAAATTAATCAATTTTTCGTTCAACCCAGCATTAGTTTTATATTTGACATTTAATTTTATGTTATATAATATTTTAGTGTAGGTACTATTGATGAAAAATAATTGATAACGTTTGGGTTTGACAGCGACATTATTAGTTCGATGTGATTAAAAATATATACACCGAAAAGCACTCCGAACAGTCTGAACAGTAGGTAAATTAGGAACAAGTCTAGTTTACCGGGCACATTTTTTTTTTGAAATTTTTTTTTTTGAAAAGGGTTGTTTTGACGAGTTAAGAACGATGGTGCAAAAATAAAATTGCGGAAATGATTATTTTGGAAGTTATAGCTTCCCAAAGTTAACGATTTTACGTTTATACGCGTGCGCGCAACACTACTATAATGCCGCGCGGAGGATCTCGAGTTTGGCGACCGGAGGACTTTTTTAATTGTTTTTATTGTGATGGCATACCGCATACCCAATTAAATAACTATATTACTATTCCTATTATAATTATATTATTAATTACCTATATCTATTATAGATAACCAAATTACCTATAGTTAATTACCTACAGTAAGCAGGGCTGCAGTGATTACACAGTTTGCGACACTCGTCGCTACGCTCCTCGGCGCCGTCGCTCCGCTCCGCAAATCGAAAATATCCCCCGATTTGTTGTGTAAAACCACCTCAGGTGAACCTCGGTTTTCCTCAAAAATTCCCGGAAACTTATCGTTCAAAAGTTATGGAAGTTCCAAGTTGCAGTGATTACGCGTGTATCGGCACTCGTCGCTGCGCTCCTCGGCGCCGTCGCTCCGCTCCGCAAATCGAAAATATCCCCCGACTTGCTATGCAACACCACCTTAAGTAGGTTACAGGGTAAGTTATGTCGTATTATATGGGCAGTGGCCAGTGTTACACAGTTGGCGGCACTCGTCGCTGCGCTCCTCGGCACCGTCGCTCCACTCAGAAAATCGAAAATATCCATCGACTTGATATGCAACAACACTTCAAGTAGTTCACAGGGTAATTAGTAATTACTAATTGTTGTATCAGTTATCATAAAAGATAAAAACAATTAAAAAAGTCCTCCGGTCGCCAAACTCGAGGTCCTCCGCGCGGCATTATAGTAGTGTTGCGCGCACGCGTATAAACGTAAAATCGTTAACTTTGGGAAGCTATAACTTCCAAAATAATCATTTCCGCAATTTTATTTTTGCACCATCGTTCTTAACTCGTCAAAACAACCCTTTTCAAAAAAAAAAATTTCAAAAAAAAAAGGTGCCCGGTAAACTAGACTTATACCGTAAATTATATCGAACAACAATGGATCTTCTTATAATATAGTTTAAACTTTAAGAAATAATGGGTGTATACATTTAAATGGATCACTCTTATATTATATTGTATATACTAATAAGTAGGTATACCGGAATTAAAAGTATATATATTATATAAATTATAATATTGTTTACTATTGACTCAGGTCCCTAGATAGTTATTTAATAGATCTCACAACTGCAGCGCTCTAAAACAAAATTGCTAGGACTTCGTATAGATGCTCACTTGCAAATTATTAATATACTGCGACGATAATAATTTTATAATATAATATTACTATTACTATGTAAGTTTGATAGCGGAAATACGACAGTACAATATTAAAATATTTTGACTTATTTTGAGCTGTTTACGGACATTTTCAGTTTTCCATTTTTTTAGTTTTTTATTCTATAAATATCAATAACATTTTATTTGTTGGTTAAAAAAGCTTGAAAATTTAATAGAGGGTTCCTAGTATATTGTTTCAGAATCAGATGAAAATTATTAAAAATCCTTAGACATAGTTTTATTTTATAAGCATTTAAAGTTCAAAAATTGACAAAATATGGAAAAATCACAAAAATTAGCAAATTATTTTCAGTTAGGAATTCGTAAAAATTTTTCTTTTTAAATCTAAAATTTTAAAATGTAATACAAGATTCCTTATAAGATTACCTACCTTTATAAAAAAAAAAAAAATGTCTATAAGAAAGTCAAATTAAATTTTAATTAGCGTTTGAAATTCAATTTTTTACAGATTTTTATATTCACTCAATTTCTCATGTAGCGGTTTTGTTATTTTATTATTATTTAAAAACGAATATAACTGTATATACATGAACATTTTACTGAATGTTTGTATTTTCATTTTTTGTACCCCAAAAAAATTTGAAAATACTTCGACTCTTTATGAGCTATTTACGGACTATATCAGTTTTTAATTTTCTTAGTTTTTTATTCTATAAATATCAATAAAATTGTATTTATTGGGTAAAAAAGCGCGAAAATTTAATGCAAGGCTCTTGATATATTGTAACAATAGCAGATGAAAAATATTTAGAATACAAATTAAGGTACAATTTTTTTTATAAGCATGTAAAGTAATACAGTATTACTAGTAAAACAGTATTTACTAGTTTTACTAGTAAAACTTAGTAAAACAGTATTACTACAAAATTAATGGAATAACATTATGCTATTTAAAAATGTTGATATTCAATTATTGTCGGTCGTATAGTGACAATGTTTTATTTAAAACATTTTGAGTTCAATAATAAATGTAAAATACAAAAAAAATCTTTCTATGTAACATCCTATAATACAAACATAATATTATATTATTTCTATCCGATTAATTAACATTAAGTTTAAAAGTGATATACCCGTACATGTACGAGAAGAATCGTTTATCTAAAAAGCTAAGGTCAATTTATTGTGATCGAAATAAAATCACGAATTTACTATTCAAACAATGACTATACGTGTTGTTTAATAGTTGTTCGAATGTTCGATAAGAATACATTATTGACTTTCCATGTTCCATCTTCTTTGTCCGACAAATACTTAATCGCAGTTTTTTATAAAGATTACACTAATGAGTGATGACTAATGGACGAAATATTATTTCCATAGAACAAAATAATTGTTTAATACAATATTAAACATGATCAATTGTTACTATGTTAGATAAACGATTTTTAATAGGTAATTAAAAAGTTCCTATAGGCAATTTAAAGAAAATCATAAAAATACCTAAATCAAATTATTATTTGGTAAATTGTTTTTTAATTTATTTTTTAAAGTGATATTCCTTAGAAAAAAATATAACAAAACAATACTATGCACTATTAACTTATAATATTTTTTTCGTGGTGTTTTGGTACTATTTTCTAGTCCATCGTGACTCGCGTACATAAGCTAAACACCACTACTCGCTCGTAGAGGAATCGCTGATACGACACAACTAATTTTATTATTTTCAGAATGCTATATTTGTCCTTAAATAATATAAAATAAAATAAAACTTATTCCTTAACATTTTTGGACGATGAACAATATGCTGAAAAATGATTATCGTGTAAAATTATGCAAGGAGAATAGTAAATAATAAATCTAAGTCGTTTATCAAAGGTCAATTCCAATCGAATGTTAATCACAAAATATATTGTTCAGACAATGACTAAATAATAAATATGTATTTTATAGTTATTCGGATGTTTGGTAAAAACACATCATCAGCTTTTCATGTTCCATATTCATTATACATTTATTATAATGTACAAGATGTAAAACAATGCCCCGGCAAATGAAATAACTTTAATTCTAATCAAAATGTAAATTGTTTTATATATACCTATAATTTGTAAACACTAAACACTTAGGTACCTAAACAAATACAGTATATTAGTATATGTTTTATTTTACTGTATAGTCTATTTTGACGTCTAATTTCTCAAGTTCACCAACAACCAACTAGGTTAGGTTATAACGATATCGTTATAACGATTATTAATAAATATAATAGGCGGTACGGTATAAGGTTATCAGTTCAGTGATCCACATATTGTGTCATATTCAAGCCACTAAAATTAAGAGAGACAGATAAAGGCAAATTAATTAGGTATAGTTATTTTTAAAAGCGAGAACATTATTTTCAAATTGAGATAAGTCTGACAGTGGTAAAATGAAGTAAATTTAATTTACAGCCTATTGAAATTGAATTGTCTATAATAGTCATAACTTTTAATTATTTGATTCTCAACACAAAAAAAATACAAATATAATTTTTGGATAAATATATGTTAAAATTGAGTGAATATAATATGACTAAATTAAAATATATTGACATTAAACTGATTTCAGTTGGATAAAACCTTCAAATACACATCAAAGTTGTTGACTATAAAATTAAAATTTTAAGTAAATTAATATAATATTACGTTGTCAGAGTTTTGTAATTCGTGGACAGCTGGTTACTTAAAAATATATAACGTTATAATCATAATATTATTATAACGTTTGCAAGCCCTGAATTAAAAAATTGTTTTATATTATAATATTTCGAAGTATACGTATTAGTAAAGTGTCTTAAATTATCTTTTATTTGCAAAAACTAGAAAAAACGAGTACCTAGTAGATAGTTTATGAAATCACAGCTGTCGAAGCTTTAAATTCCAAGGATAATAAATTGCTTTATGTCTGTAGTCCATTTATTTGGAGTGTTGCTTAAAATAATTAGAGGTTAAAGACTACCAAATAGGTAGGTACTCATAATATTATGCTGATAATATTAATTAAAGACTTATAATGTATAGATTAAGTAATATTGTCATACATTTCAAACGTATACTCAAAATGTGGACATTTAAGTCAACTAATCTTTCGTTGGGCTCGGTTAGGTTGGTTTAATCCAGAGACTAGAACTTTTATGATTTTATAGGTTAAGGTTTTGATTCTGGTTTCGGTTTTAAGAAATATAAATTTTCGGGTTTGGTTAATACCAGTTTCAACCCTTTTTATGAGACTTGCTTAAAATTTCATTTTTATCGAGTTAGTACTTTATAAATAAATTGACACAATATTAGAAACTGTGGGTCTAAAATGAAAAGGTTCTAAATCGCATTTTTTTTCAACTAAAATGGTTTTAGAATGTAAAGGCGCATTTTTCAAGCAAATTTTTATGACATTATTGACGATTATTTTTTAAGTAAATGGTTCTAAATAGCCAAAAAATTAAATTATAAAGACAATTTAATCAAATTGAAAACGCTCGGTTAATGGAACCAAATTATTAACAATATGTTTGTACGAAAACGTTTTAAATTAAATTAATCACTAGGTAAGTACCAATATTAATAGTAACTAATAATTATTACATTTATCCAAATTCAACAGAATTTTACGATCGAGTTAAAGATTTCGATGTTTCATAATTATTACATTGTTTTTTCATATTAGAAGATTGGTAGCAATGAGGAAGCATTATTCTGAAAAGGATTCAGCTAACAATATTAATAAATAAAAAATAATAAATATTAATGAAAAAGTTCCCAAAAAATATGTTTTTTTTAAGATGGAAAGGTTTTAATATTGTAGAACGTTTTCATACTAAACATTTTAATTTGTATTTTATTAATTTGTGTACCAACCAAATAGCAAATTATTATTATATAATGTTGTAAATTAAACAATACAAGTTGCTGCATGTCTTAGAACTTTAATTTTCAAAAAATTTTGCTCCAGGAGCAAAATATTTGAATTAAACGTTAAAATTGTTCTTCTGGACAATTTCATAAAAACGATTTAGAACATTTTCTTTCTAGTCCCATAAAGTTATATCTATTTAACAACAGATAATTTGTAGTTAAATTTACATATTTTAGAATTTAGGTCATACATAATTTAATATTAACACTAAAATAATGAAATTATATTATTATATTCTGTATATCCATGCGACTATAATATAATATATAATATGGTTATATATCCTATATTGTATATTATGAAATAATAAATAGATACAATTGAAGTAAAACTTCCATAGTTCCATATATGTAGTATAAGTGCCTAGGTCCTCTTGTAGCTATGCTAATAATTGTAAAAAAATTTAATGTATATTAAACTAATCTCTAGAGAACCATAGTTAATAATCTAGAGAACCAAAATTGATCATTTGACTATCAAAATGTTCAGAAAAAAAGCTTTACTAGAATCCATCAAAAAATATAGTGGTTACTGTTTGAAAAAAAAGAGTCAATTTCATTATTGGTATAACTGAGTGTATAAAAATGTTATAAAAAAATTGCCTGTTAAAAATATAGAAACATATTTTTTTGTTTTTACGAAATTCTATATCATCGATCCATAATTGTTAAAAAAAAACTCGACTACAATGACATAAGATACACAATGTATATTTTTAGTATGGTAAAAAATTATACAATACTATAATTGTATAAAGTTGTCAATATGTAATTATACAAATATTTTGAAGTTAAAGTTGAAAGGTGGGCCACTAAGTGTATGGTGTCCAGGGGCAAAATATTGATCCTTAATCTGGGCTTGTGTACCTATTTAAAAAAGTCAAAAGTAAAAAAAAATGTGCTCTGCTGTACAGTAGGTTACAAGGAGGTCACTGTATAATAGATGGTATTACATTTGAATTCAATGATATTATATCATTGTATAAGAAAAACGATTCTGAGCGGAGGCGGTATGTCAGTCTAGGTATAAGGCATGTTATATACTAGTCTATGGTATTAAAAAAAATTGACCTATTACCTATAGGTACCTATACTAAATTCCAAATTAATCATATCACAATATCCATTTGGTACTTATAACGCGTCATACATCAACAACAAACCCTAATACTATCATAGATATATAATAGTGTACTTTAGAAATTTCAAGTACTTACCCACGAATAATACTATACAATCACAACGAAATAACTAAAATAGTTATTCTAGGTTTTTTTTTATGTAATTTCATCCAAATTTGAACTTAAAATGACTATAAAAATTAAATTTGACAATGTACCTATTTTTTAGATTTTTCGGTGATAGAAATAACTACTTACGCGGAATCTTGTTTTAAATTTTCAATCCTTCGATATAAAAGTTGAACATTTTATAAATTTTTAAATACAAAATAATAATTCAATTTTAAATTTGATAAATTATGCCATATTCGATCTTTAAATGCTTATAAAAAAAAATTGTGAATATGTATTTTAAATATTTTTCAACTGATATTGTAACAATACATCAGGAGCCTTGTATTCAATTTTTACACTTTTTGGTCTAACAGATAAAACTTTATTGATATTTATAGAAAAAAAACTAAAAAAATTAAAAACTTAAAATGTCCGTAAACAGCTCAAAAAGAGTCAAAATATTTTCAAAATTGTATAGTAGTATAGGAAATACTAATATAAATATTCAGTGAAATTTTTATGTATCTACAGTTATTCGTTTTTGAATTACATAAAAATAAGGAAATCACTACATGAGAAATCGAGTGAATATCCAATGTTGAAAAAATTTAACTTTCAAACGCTCATAAAAATTTAATTCGACTCTCTTATAGACATTTTTTTTTTGATAAAGGTAGATAATCTTATAAGGAATTTAAATTACATGTATAATTACATGTATATTACGGTCATTTGTTTTAAAGTTACACCAAAAACCAAATTCAATTTTGTGAAAAATCGATTTTGCGTACTAATTCCCGTTTTTCCCTAATTTTCTTTTGTTTTTCTTGATGCTTTTGAAAATTACTTTTAATTTTAAATGTTGACCTCCTCAATGACTTACGATATGCACTTTCAAGATACTGAAGTTGAAAATCTAAGCATTATTTCGACTATTTATCGTGTACACGGACACAAAAAAAAAATAAATAGAAAAAAAACACATCATTGTAAAATCAATCATCGTTCCACTTAGAATCTAAGAAACTATAAAGTACTATAAAGTTCACGTTTAAGTTCATTTGTTGAAAATTGAACTCGTTCGTGATATCAAGCTCACACAATATGAATGCGTTCTTTCAGATCATTGGAATAATATGTTATGAAATCTTTTTTTATTAATCATTAGTTGCTGGTATTGAGTTCTTCAATGTAGGAACCTTCCGGCTTCCATATACTACTAATGTCTAATATAATAGGACGTATATATTATTATAAAATATTTATTTAAACTGAAGCTCATCCACCCTTTCCGCTCTGAATAGTTTTTCGTATGTATTGATGGTTGATATACCTACCTAATAATATCTTTATTCATTAAATTAAATCTAACACAATATCCATTACAGCCTAACCTACTCGATGACTGAATGACAAGGTATCTATAATATTAAAAATCTACAACAGCATATCGACTTCCCCGGTTTCATTCCCCGCATTTCATTACCATATTCATTCAAATGAGTAATGAAAATTATTTTTAGTACAATTACACCTATTATAGGTTACAACAGTGGCGTTGTGAACGGTAATATCATAGGCAATTGCCTCTAATATTTTTATTACATAGAGGGGTGGGTGGTAGCCGGTGGTTTCCCTAGTAAATGTTATATTATGATGTACTCAAAACTTAATCAATAACGATCTGAAATATAATTAGTTATAATATTATATGAATACATTATTATGCATTTATGCATTAATATTTATTTTGGATATTTGTAACTTGTCTCTGGACAATTTTTAGTTCACCACGCCACTGGGCTACAATGGTAACTAAATGTATTATGTCTACCTATATAATATTCTGTACAGTGATAATATCCTAAAATGATCATAATGTCATCGTACCACGATGGTACACATAATTCGTATTAATCTGTGACGTAACTATGTGTAGCCACTAGCCGTGTAGGTATTAGGTAGAGAGCCTTTATAGTTTATAAAATATAATATATTATATATTATCTAGGCTCTCTAGTATTAGGTATTAGTATTAGGTCTTAAAATGTTCAATTATATTTTTACCAAAAAGTAAAAACTGTATAGGTAATAAACTACCCTTTTATGACCCTCCTTGTTCATTTTGAAATATTTTGCGCCATCTATTTGAACACAGTGATAGTTTTTACTTTAGTTCCTCCATGACAAAATTACCTCAATTTTTTATGGTTATATAATAGCAATAGTTTATAATCTCCTTTATTCGTTTGTGACCTGTAATAAATCATAGCCAAATATTATTAATATTATTCTATGTTATAAATCGTTGATGATCGATCGATAAAAAGTTACCTATGTACTATTAATATATTTTAATAATATTTAATGATTAGGTATACTATTTTACTATTATTAATTGTATACCTACCTAACTAATATTAAATATTATTTAATATAATGATATAAAAATAATTTGAAAAAGACGTTCCTCTAGGTCAAGTTTTATAGAAAATAATCTATAAACCTTACCTCTAGCTGATATTTTAACAGGTAGGTACGTGGTATATCTAATCACGTTTTTCTTATCAGCGTTCGAAGCCATAACCTCTAAAATCGTGTTTACAAAGCAGGCTATCAAGTATCAATATTATAACTGTCTTGCCTTGTAACTTATTCAAACAATTGAACAGATAGAATTTTACCGGTGGACGGGAATTATTATTCAACAATATTTATTCGTTTTATCGCTTTATTCTAATACATTTTATGTAGGTAAGATAATTTATTATACTCAAGTGTTCTTGTTTTATATGGATGTGCAATTTAAACGAGAAAGTTGTGGATGAACATTACATTCTTGTGTAACATTATGTAATACGATTTATTGCAAGGTACCTATGTAAATTATAATTAAATACATTTTAAAAACAAAATTACTGCAAAAGTATAAAAATATTTTATTCGATTCTACAGTGGGTGGAAATTGATGAGGGTGCCAAATACCCATATTGTGCTTATTTTTTTTGAATTCTGAGTGGAACGATGATTGATTGATTTTACAATATGTGTTTTTTTTTTAATTTTTAAGTTTTTTTTGTGTCTGTCATAACCTTTTAGGATTTCCTAATAGTTTTCAAAAGCGCCGTGAAAAACAAAAGAAAAATTAAGGAAAAACGGGAATTTTTACGGAAAATCTATTTTCGAGAAAATCGATTTTCGTTTTTGGTGTAACTCTAAAACAAATGAACGTATATACATACAATTTTCAATAGTTGTTTATATTTGCATTTTCTATACACGATAACATTTTCAAAATATTTTGATTTATTTTGACCTGTTTAGGGACATTTTCAATTTCCATTTTTTTTTAGTTTTTTTTCTAAAAATATCAATAAAATTTTATTTGTTGGTTGCGAAAGCTTGAAAATTTAATAGAAGGCTCCTAGTATATTGTTTCAAAGGCAGATGAAAAATATTAAAAATCCTTAGTCACAATTTTTTTTTATAAGCATTTAATTTTCAAAAATTGACAAAATATGGAAAAATCACGAAAATTAGCAAATTATTTTGAGTTAAGAATTCGTAAAAATTTTTATTTTTAAATCTAAGATTTGAAAATATAATACAAGATACCTTATAAGATTATCTACCTTTATCAAAAAAAAAAATATCTATAAGAATGTCAAATCAAATTTTTATGAGCGTTTGAAATTCAAATTTTTACAACATTGGATATTCACTCGATTTCTCATGTAGCGATTTCTTTATTTTGTTGTAATTCAGAAACGAATAACTGCAGATACATGAAAATTTCACTGAATGTTTATATAAGCATTTCCTATACGCCATACCATTTTGAAAATATTTGACTCTTTTTGAGTTGTTTACGGACATTTTCAGTTTTCAATTATTTTAGTTTTTTTTCTCTTAATATCAATAAAGTTTTATCAGTTTTGACAAAAAGTGTAAACATTTAATACAAGGCTCCTGATATATTGTTTCAATATCAGTTGAAAAATTTTAAAAATACATTAGCACAATTTTTTTTTATAAGCATTTAAAGATCGAATTTTGACAAGATTTATCAAATTTAAAATTGAATAATTATTTTGTAGTTAAAAATTTATAAAATGTTCAACTTTTATATCTAAGGATTGAAAGTTAAAACAAGATTCTGCGTAAGTAGTTAATTCTGTTACCGAAAAATCTAAAAATACATATCCACAGTTTATTTTTATAGTCATTTTAAGTTCAAATTTGGATGAAATTACATAAAAAAAACCTAGAATAACTATTTTAGTTATTTCGTTGTGATTGTATAGTATTATTCGTGGGTACTTGAAATAGTAAAAATTGAATACAAGGCTCCTGATGTATTGTTACAATATCAGTTGAAAAATATTTAAAATACATATTCACAATTTTTTTTTATAAGCATTTAAAGATCGAATATGGCATAATTTATCAAATTTAAAATTGAATTATTATTTTGTATTTAAAAATTTATAAAATGTTCAACTTTTATATCGAAGGATTGAAAATTTAAAACAAGATTCCGCGTAAGTAGTTAATTCTATCACCGAAAAATCTAAAAAATAGGTACATTGTCAAATTTAATTTTTATAGTCATTTTAAGTTCAAATTTGGATGAAATTACATAAAAAAAACCTAGAATAACTATTTTAGTTATTTCGTTGTGATTGTATAGTATTATTCGTGGGTAAGTACTTGAAATTTCTAAAGTACACTATTATATATCTATGATAGTATTAGGGTTTGTTGTTGATGTATGACGCGTTATAAGTACCAAATGGATATTGTGATATGATTAATTTGGAATTTAGTATAGGTACCTATAGGTAATAGGTCAATTTTTTTTAATACCATAGACTAGTATATAACATGCCTTATACCTAGACTGACATACCGCCTCCGCTCAGAATCGTTTTTCTTATACAATGATATAATATCATTGAATTCAAATGTAATACCATCTATTATACAGTGACCTCCTTGTAACCTACTGTACAGCAGAGCACATTTTTTTTTACTTTTGACTTTTTTAAATAGGTACACAAGCCCAGATTAAGGATCAATATTATAAGTACCAAACGGATATTGTGATATGATTAATTTTTAATTTATTATAGGTACCTATAATAGTTCAATTTTTTTTAATACCATAGATAAGTATATAATATGCCTTATACCTAGACTGACATACCGTCTCCGCTTAGAATCGTTTTTCTTATACAATGATATTATATCATTGAATTCAAATTTAATACTATCCATTATACAGTTACCCACTTGTAACCTACTGTACAGCAGAGCACCTTTTTTTTTACATTTGTTTTACTTAGGTAGCAGTTAACTGTTCATTTAAAATCATGTTAATAATTATAATATAAATAATATAAAATAAAACATGGTGGGTATAAATTGTTGTTAACACAGTCTACATTCATTTTATAAATTATCGTTAGTAATTGATTATGAATTATGATAGTCCACGCTGGTTATAACTTGTAATCAAAATAGATGTATAATTTGTATTAATTCCTTACTTCGTCTGATCAATAAGAGTTGAATGAATACAACTACAAAGACTTATAAAATTTTAATTCAGATATATGTTTTTGAATTAATTTGATTTAGTTATTTTGTAACTGATCATTTCTATACTAATTACTAGATATTTAAAGCAAATTGAATTTCTTTGAAAAACTATTTTATTTATTTTATTGTTTAACCTGTTATTTTAAACCAATTTTTATAATTAAACAATATAATTTTATTATAATATTAATTAGGTATTATGTTTAAACTTAAAATTAGTAATTAGTGATTATTTCTGTACAATTTACAAATAAAAGTTATAGATCATAATATTAGTTTGTTTATAAGTTAATCTTACTTACTGAACTTATTGCCCCTAAAATAATTAAAATATACCTACATTATTATTATTTTTAATTATTTATTACAATTAAAAAAAAAAAAAATACTGTATTATCCTACCCTTTAAAAATGACTAGCGTGCTACTGGGCCAAGAAACATTAACATATTAACAATCTTACTAAAAATTACCATTGGGATACAATATATTATAATCAACTTTAATATAAGCATACAAATATACAATTATCTATTAGGTGAGCTATTAATTATAATTATTATTGAGACAACGTATTGAATTATTGAATTTAGCATAGGTATCATATTTATATTTATATAAGTTTGTATGACATTTATTAATAGAATTATAGACATAAGTAATATATATATATATATATATATCTTGTGGGTTACTTATTTGAAAATAATTTAGTAGGTTTTGCTTTCCTTTACTTTTTTATTTATGTGTAATTTGTATTTGTTTCAGAATTTTGTGGATGAATCATTTCTTAAGCTATAAATTTACAAATATAATTTTGTAATTTAGTTTATTTTTAAACAAGGTAAGTTTAGTCTTACTCGTTTTAAGGTCTTTTTTTTTACTTTTGTTAGATAAACATTTTAAAATAAATACTCATAATGATATTATTTTGTTTTACCTATATAAATAGAAATTAAGTATACTCTGTTCCAAGAGAGAACATGCTGGTTCTGTGCATCCCCTCCATCGAAACTGGTTCCCCTATAGTAGGGGGTTGCTTGGGAGTTACGCAGAAAAACCAATTTTGGTCAGGCCACAGCATGTTTTCTCTTGAAATAGAGTATAGGTGTGTTTCAAATTTAATTAATGTGTATCTCTTAGTAAATTATACAACAATATATATGTTTATATATTTTTTATAGTGAGAATATAATAATTTATCATAGTAAATAAATGTTTCATACTCTGTACTTTATAGGTAATAACTTATAAAATACATCATTGAAGATATTAGTTTTTTTATTGCTATTTGTTTATATATTTAATTATTTTTATTCAGGCTGATTAAAATGGCTTTATTCGATCTGAGAAGAGAACTTCATTCTAGAGGACCTCCAGTGAATTTGAATAAAAGTGTGTCCACAAATAAACATACACTACACTTTGATGGCCGTTTTGTTAGCAAATCAGACCAATACCAGTTAGAATCGTATGGTTTATATACACCTAATCCTGTACTTGAAGGATTAAGTATATCGCATAAGAATAAATTAATATGGTCGGCTCGTTTATCGGATAGTCTATGGGCATGGTTTGTTTATGGCCGCAAACTTCTAGTATGGAATGCAGAAAACAATAAAGAAAATAAAACAAATTCTTGTTTTGAACTCGGATTACCAGCATGTGAAGTGGCTCATCAAGCCGCTTTAGTTTGGGTTTTTGAACCTGAAATAGGAAAGTCGTCATCTCATTCTTGTTGTATAGCTGTGTCTCCTGAAGGGTTGATACGTTTTTGGAGAGATGTCTATGACGAAGTTGAATATTTTGAATACAATACTGATTTGATGGGAAAAGAATGTGAATTCCTATATCAAGTTGACAGTTCAAGGTACATTTTGTTGACAACTACTGCTGATTTGGTTATGGTAACAATCAACATATATACTGTTCGCCCTCAAATAAGTAGTAAAATATTGATTGAATCTACTGGTTGGCTGGGTAATATATCTATGAACATATCATCTCTTGTTTTTGGTTCAACTGGTCAACAGATTGACCCTAAAATCATATGTGGCTGCGTTTTAAAAAGTTCTTCTGATTATACTGAACGCATATATATAGTTACAACTAATGGTACAACCTTAACTAAGTGGAATGTTTCAAAACCAAATAACGAGAAACAATTATTTGAAGTTAACTTGGCAAATTCTTTACAAGAAAAATTTTCAAGTATGATGTTTAATAGTGTTAGTACTGGTGATATGGGTATGGAAATAATTGACATGAAACCAACTAATAATCGTAGTGAAGAGGTTATTGTTCTTGTACACACCAAACCAAACCAAGATTACAATTATTATATCTTAGCAACCATACAAATTCAAGATAGAATGTGTCCAATTACTTCATTACATGTTCTCAATAATGATGAAAATTTCTACTTGAATGAATCTACACCTCAGCTGCTAATTACTGATCAACAAGCATTTATTTTGTCTAAACATTATGTCCTTGTTGTTACTTTTGAACCATTCAAAACTGATGTGATTGGTGTTGATTGTGATTTAAAATTTGGTGGAGGTTCAGTGGTAAACAATTACGCTATGTTTTTCACTCAATCTCATTGCTCAACTGTAGTTACTAAAATAACTAACTTGGAATACAATTTCAATGAATCAAGAAGTGTTCTTCAATCTCCAGATTTAAATCAATCCATTGCTATAACTGCTGGAGTAGAAAGTGGTAGCAACGAAACTAGATTGAAATCCGCTTTTCTACAGTTTGTCAGCCGAAAAATAGACAATTGCAGAGCACTAGTGTAGCAAGCATGTCCAGAAGAATTGACTTCAACTGTTGAATCTAACCTAGATAAAACCGTATTTAAAGTTGGAGAAGATCTTGTTAATGATATACCCATCAATGATCCACGTTGGTTAGGTGTTCATGGTGAACCTACTATCAGATCATCATCAATGGTAATATTAAGTCATTTAGAAGAAAAACAGCAAGCAATTCATTGGTATCTTAAATTTTTACAAGAGCTTGGATTATGGAATCGTTTGAGGCAAATTAATAAATACGAAACTCAAGTCTATACAGGATGTGCTTTAAGAGATTTAAGTGAAAAATTACAAGCTACATTAACATTTAGAAAAATTGAAGTTGAACATAGTGAATTATTAGATACATTAATAAAAGAAGCAGTCGAAAGCAATTGTGATGGTTATTCTTCACCACCAGGCCTTACACACATTGATAAGTTTTATAAACAAGTCAGCATGTCGCACATTCTTTTCCAGAGACTATGTATATACAGTGAAGAAATTTCTTCTACGAATCGTAGTGCTATAGATATTTGTTTATTTTTATGCAATGTCAATAGGATATTAGTGAAAGTACTCGGTGCTGTATTAGACTACAGAAGACAAAACATTGAATTTTTCCCTATTGAAAAACAAAAACAATTAAAAATATCTTGGATTCTATGTGAAAATAATGAAGGCATATGTTCTGTCGTTCTGAGCTGATAAAACAAATAAATATTAGTCTTGAATTTGCCAGAAAGGCAAATATTACCAAAGAAGTTCGTTCAGAAATTTCTGATCAAGTTGCATTTTTAGTAGATGCCTTACTATCCAGCTCTATTGATGTACTTTCTGAAATGGACAGTAATTACACACAACTCAGATATAAGCTACTAAAGAAACTTATGAACTTTAAAGAACACTACAAAGTAATTGAATTGGCTGAAAAATATGCAGACCATAGAATTATAGTAGAGGTTTGTTTTGAAACAAACAATATTGATTTATTGTATAATTTTATGGACAAACTTAACCATAAAAATTTTCGTCAAACCGTGTTTTCTTGGT
Source organism: Macrosiphum euphorbiae (assembly GCA_949089665.1). Taxonomy (NCBI): domain Eukaryota; kingdom Metazoa; phylum Arthropoda; class Insecta; order Hemiptera; family Aphididae; genus Macrosiphum; species Macrosiphum euphorbiae. Next base: position 1,661,871 of record CARXXK010001029.1, read on the forward strand.
ACTTAAAACGAGGTAAAATTGTAGAATTGTTACGTAATTTTTGTCGCAAACCTAAATATGAACATGACATAGCATTAGCAATGGAAGCCTATCCAAATTATGGTTGGATTGCTGGAAGTCTTTCTGAAAATATTAACCTAACATGTGAATCCCTAAAACAGTGCTGGACTAAGGAGGAAACAAATGTGCTTAGAAAAAAATACCAATTGAATTTATACAGAATGGCGGTTTTGGCAAAAAATGGGCCATTAGCTAAGAACCCAGAGTTAGATCAAATAGATAGACATTTAGAAGTCATTGAACATCAGATAAATATTCCTGAGTGTGTCTTAGAATTATTGAATTTAGATTTGAATAATATGCATGTGTTATCTCCTGAAGAAATGTTCAATTTATACTTGCATAAAAACAATAGCACCTTGGATGAAAACCAATGTCTATGTGCTTTGTCTGTGTTACAATTTATTCAAAATAAAGAAAAATGTGAAGATCTCAGTCACTATTTGTGGTGCGAAACAATATTAAGGGAGACATTCAAATATCCACTCCATGACCAAGAGATTGGTGATCCTATTGAGTTTGTACACAATCTTTTATTCTTTAAGACCTTAAAACTCGTGTACAACAAAGGCCTATTAGATATCTTACCATCCTTAGACTGGTTGTTGTTTGCTGATGAATTAGAAAACTTCCATTCAAATACTATGTGGCAGTTTGTTATGAAAATGGGATTTGAACATTGCTTAAGACCTGCTAGTGTTAGTATGGATTTTGAAACTTCACTTCTTCAGTAATTTATAAATATTGATTTCAAAATCTATTAATTTTTTTTATATACTTATGTGTATTATTTTAATGTTACATACTTAATGTTTTTAAAAATAAATAATAAATAATGAAAATAATTTAAGTCTATTAAATATACTTGATTTATTATTCTAATTTTTTACTGATATACTATTTTAATTGTGTTCCTACAAACAAATGCAATATTATTAAATAACCATTATTCTAGTTCAACGTTTAAACAATAGTATTAAGCTGTTTAATGAAATGTTACTTATAGCAAACTTTTTTTAGAATTTAGTTATTATCCGAAAAAAATTATGTATTCTAACTATATAAGTACCATTGATTAAATATACAAGTATATTTAACCAATGTTAGTACTCACAGTAGGTTCTATAAATATTATTTATATAGTTGTTTTAAATAATTTGAAATTATTGTTACTACTTATGATCTTTATTAATTCATTATCAACAAATAAAGGAAAAAATAAAGTTTCTACAAAAAATAATATGCACAGCTAATAATTCACTAGGTACCTATGTAATTTCAAAATAACTAAAATAATTAATAAGTAATAATTAATCAGTCATCATGCTAGATACTTAATAAAGCTATTTAACGTCACTTATTTCAGAAATGTTCCTTGCGTTATATGGTGTTATATGGTGGTTATATAAATCATTAGTTTGGTGTATAAACATGAGCTGGGCTTGTTTTTCAACTAGTTTAAGTTAAGTTATTAAAAATATGACTTAGAATAAAAGTTAGTTTCTGAAGTTTACCGAATTTCTTACTTAGTTATAAGTTAGTTCAGTGAAAAATGTAACATAAGTTAGAGTTGAAGACTTGAAGTTAGAAATTAGTTTTAGATTCTGAGTGAGATTTTTATAAAACCCATATATTATATTACATGTAGAAGAATGATTTTTGGCGGGGGCAGTCTATCAGCTGTAGGTATAAAATGGCATATTATGTTTTTTGATTTTGCTATTAAAGTAATTAATTGTATTAGTATTATTATAGTACCTATTATGGTAGGGTGATTGAATTTATAATATAACGTCCCGTATAACAGTGTGAATATAGGTTCATAGTATAAATAGGTAGATAGTAGCTTATAATTAATCTAATTATTTTAAAATTGTGATTTAATTTTGCGTTAAAAGTTTCAAGTAAGTATCCATAAATAATGTTTTTAAATTACCTACAACAAAATACCTATCTGAAATTGTTATTCTTTATTTAAATATTTTATCTGTTCTAAGTTTGAACTTAGAATATATATTAATTATAATTTTTGGTAACAGTATGAACTACTTACTATAGGAATTGTTTTATTATAATTTCTAGCCGTAGGTAAAAGATTGAACATTTTACAGGTAAATGTACAACTAGAGTTCGGAACTTGTTATAGTTGTTGCACTATAAAATTATCAGAATATAATATGCAGTCAAGATCGTCAAAAAAGCTTAAACTAAACAACTAATTTTAGATTCTGAGTGCAACGATGAATGTATTGATTTTACAATGATGTGTGTTTATTTATTTTTTTATTTTTTTGTGTCTGTGTACACGATAAGTAGTCGAAATAATGCTTCGATTTTCGACTTCAGCATCTTGTTCGATTGGAAAGTGAAATTAATGAAAATTCTATAAGAAAGTCAAATTAAATTTTTATGAGCGTTTGAAATTCAAATTTTTAAAACATTGGATATTCACTTGATTTCTCATGTGGCGATTTCCTTATTTTGTTGTAATTCAAAAACAAATTACTGTAGATACATGAAAATTTCACTGAATGTTTATATTAGAATTTCCTATACACCATACAATTTTGAAAATATTTTGACTCTTTTTGAGCTGTTTAAAGACATTTTCAGTTTTCAATTTTTTTAGTGTTTTTTTTTTATAAATATCAATAAAATTTTATTTGTTTTGCCAAAAAGTGTAAAAAATTAATACAAGGCTCCTGATATATTGTTACAATAGCAGTTGAAAAATATTAAAAATACATTGTCAAAATTTTTTTTATAAGCATTTAAAGATCGCATTTTGACAAACTTTATCAAAATCTTGAAAATTATCAATCATCGTAATTAATCAATTATAAAATGTTCAGTTTTTATAGCTAAGGATTGAAAATTTTAAAAAAAGATTCTCATAAATAGTTCATACTGTAGCCAAAAAATCTAAAAAATATATGAGCACAGTTATTTTTTACAGACATTTTAAATTCAAATTTGGACGAAATTACATATTAAAAAACCTAGAATAACTATTTTAGTTATTTTGTTGTGATTTAATAATATTATTCGTGGGTTCTTGAAACTTCTAAAGAGTACTATTATATATCTATGATAGTATCAAGGTTTTTGTTGATGTATAACGCGTTATAAGTACCTAATGGATATTGTGATATGATTTATTTTAAATTCATTATAGGTCAATTTTTTTTTAATACCATAGTTATGTATATAATATGTCTTATACCTAGACTGACATACAATCTCCGCTCAGAATCGTTTTTCTTTTACAATGATATTATATCGTTGAATTCAAATTTAATATCATCCATTATCCAGTGACCCATTTGTACCCTACTGTACAGCAGAGCGACACCCACTTGCCCACCTTTTTTTAGTTTAAAAGTAACTTTTTAACTAGTTATTGCCTAGTTTTGAACATGAGCCAAGAGGAAACACCGTTATGGGTTTTAACACAAGGTAATAAAATACAAGTTTTAAGAAAAAGTTGAATCTTGCATGTGGGGCTGGAAAGGTATTCACAGAAAAAATGTAAAATTGATGCATATTCAATATTAGTAAATTGTCATATGCAGTTTAAACTTAAAAGTAAAAATAAAATAATCTATCAGGTACAATAATAATAATCTAAAATAGTGGCCATAAAAAATTTGGCCAGACAGTGATACTGTTCAATAGGTTCCTACGAGTGATTGTATGTTAAGGTGGACTGTAAACCAATTTTGATTAACATCCAAAAAGGTTAGGTTAATCTAACCTAACTAAACTTAAACAAATTGCAGCTAAAAATTATGTCACAGATAAAGATGTAAAACTGTAGAAGTTATTTAAGTCTATAATAACAAAACAACTTAAGACCTAATATCTGAAAAACAATGCCCAATAAAAGCAAATCGGTACTGAAAAAATTATTTTTACTAAAAAAAAAACACTTTGGTACTTCATTATAAATTAAGTTATAATCTCAACAATATTTAAAAACAAGTTTAATATAATAAGTTTTAAATATTTTTATTATTGTTAATTACCGAAATTTATAATCAAAGTTAACTGCAATTGGTAATGTGTTATGAAATAATCATTTAAATTATCAATATTTTTCAAAGTCAAAATATAAAATTTGAAAATATTTTTTACGTAATATAGGAATATTTACAAAAAAAAAACGTATTTCTGAAAAATTATGTAAATAATAGGTTTCATGTATTGTTAATGTCTTTACTAAATTCTGAGTTTATGTGGCACGGATTAAAATTAATCAATTTGTCCCAAATTATGTTTGTAGGTACCTTTTTTAGCACTCAAACTTTTTTATAGGATGAACAAATTTTGACTAATATAGTAGCATCTAATATTTGTGATAATGGGTGTGGATATATTGGGATTTTAAACTTATATTTTACTTCGAGACTTTTGTAATTTTTAAAATCATAATTATTGGATAACTGGATTGTCAATACAATGCTCAAAAGATTGATGTTTTTAGGTGATTTCAAAAACCAAAATAAATATTAGTTAAACGCACGACGACGAGTTGTTGACATGACGTGTGAGCACTGAGCGCCTTGCTATTATTTTACACTACAGATACACACAAACTTACTATTAACACTTAAATTCATCACTCACACATTTCAAAATTTGACATTTTAATTGCCATATTCAATACATAAAACTGGTCAATATCGAATCCAGTGGCGTTGATAGATGATAGGATAACCAATAATAGTTACAGAAAAGTTAATTAAAGTGTTTCAAAATTCAACATTATTACCATAAGAACATTTTTGATGTTTCACATCTGCCAGGTGTCCCGGGACGGCTTAGTTTTTTTAAATTTATAAACAAAACAGTGGCAAAAATAAGTAGATATATTTCTGATATCACGTACGTACTATGAAAATGCCCTAATTTATTTTAAAAAGTATAAATTAAAACATAATACCAGATAATTATGAATACAAAAATCATTTATTTATAAGCTGTTAAACTGTTACATATAGTAAAAAAATAAACATAGGTGAATTTTACATTATAAAATTAAATATATTTTTTTAGGTTAGTATATAATTTATAATATCTAATTACTGTAATAAATAAAAATATCACTTTTCAGAGTGAGTGTATTACAGATAATTTGGTTACCATCTTGAATTCTATTCATCACATCTTGATAGATACATGTTAATACTGTGAACAAATAATATAATACATTATAACTTATAAGGAATAAATTGATATATAGTTTAAGTTCAAGGACATGTTGAATTAACATTATTAAGAGGATGCCAGAGTAATATTGGTTTTATCTCTCGGGTCACAAATCATAGATAAAACGCATTAATGTAAAATTGCTTTTTATGGTATTTGAGTAATCTTAAGAGTAAAATCACTTTTTGTAAAAATTAGTTAGTATCCTGTCTTACCATGACAATAAACTCTGAAGGTAATTTTGAAGAAGATAAAATTATTCTAAGAATTTAAAAATAAAAAAAAACATCATATAATAATTGTATACTTGTTAATTCATAGCTGTAAGTATTTTATATTCTTTGTACATTGTTTGTATTTGTTTTCATTTTATTATTCATGAACGACTGTTATTATTATCTAATTTTTATAATAGGGCCGGGCCTGTCTAAATTTAAATCAATTAATACTGTATATCAAATCAATGTAACTTTAGTCTTCAACAACCAATAACCTTTGCTTACTAAAAATATATAATTAAAACTACAAGAACAAGGTATAACATTATAAATGCACAGTATAAAAAATATTAAAACGTGTCAGATATTATTAGGATTTAGAACTTCTTGTGTTTTTGTAATGATCGTATATTAATTTAGGTAAAATTTAAATTTGACATGTAAAATGGTAAAATCAAATACAGAATTTGAATTAAGAAGTCATATTGCCCAAATTTTTCTAAATACATTGTTATCTTTAATTTGTACAATTAGAAACTTATTTACATCTAGATTCAATATTCTACGGATAATTAAAAATCACACATGACATTTATAACAGGTACTTTATTATGTATTTATATATTTAAGGCAACAACAAATTTTTACCAATAAATTCAGTATTCTATATTTCTATGACCATTTATTATGAAGATCTACTAAGTTAAACTTTTTACTAACAAAGCAAATATAATGAAAACATATAATATTTTGTATTTTAAAATTAACACTATGGATTCGTACAATGTATGAATAATATGCACTAAAAATAAATTAGACTAAAAAAAGGCTGATAAAAAAAGCTGTAAAAATGGAAATGTAAACTGGGACCTTTGTTACATTTAACAAATTATATACTTGTAAAGCATATTATGATAGGTTCTAAATCACCCAAAAAATAATGTAGGTACTTTATATTTAAATCAGAGCCTTAATATATTAGTTAGTGTGTACTTACAATTTTCTATTACTTTTCAACAGAATTTCAATGTTTCCCTTGAGAAGAAGCAATTTACTTTTAGATTGAACATCAAATTCCACCAGGTCTAGGAATATTGAAAGAATCTAAAAACAAAAAACATTGTATGATATGTACGAAGAATGTTTTTAAATTGTAACTACATTTACATTAGCTAATGATAAATTGACTGTGGCAATGTGCATTGTGCACACAACAATTTTAAAATTGCAGCAATAGTTAATTAATACACTAAAAATGCAAGGTACTAAATAGTGATAATTCCATGAACCCGTATCAAAAGCTCATAACGCGACATTTCAATGTCTTTTTGCTTCTATAAGATGCATTAGATTTTTGTTCACATTTTGATATAACAACATAATATCATAATATTTCCAGGTACTTTTATAAGATATTGTACAAAAATAATTGCTCATATCAGTCAAATCTATATTAGCCCATAATAGGTACACGTAACAGTCCTCAGGTTTTGTTTGTACTTGAACAATTTGATATAATTAACTTAAGATGTTTTGGCATGTACCTAGCAATCACGGCATGACATATTATTATGCTTTTTGTACTAACCATAAGACATTGTTGATAGTTGATAACGTGAATATTTTAGGGTATCTTATTTAAAATTATCTAAAAAACATGAGTAATTCTCAAAACTCATTTATATTTATTAATTTATTATTAGTTATTACTATTACTATTCTTAATTTTTTTTTATTATTGTTTAATTATTGCATCCACCCTGTATTTTTTTTCTCATTTCCATTTAATTACTTGAATAGCACATATTTAAACATTATATTATTTAACAGAACAGTGTTTACCAGTTGATTAATAAATATATTAATTAATTAATTAATTAATTTCTAGCATTTGTAAACAATTTGGATTATTATTATTTATTATTTATTATTTAATGACATTTTATGTCTTTGCTTTGGCACATAGAATCGAAAAACGTTAGTTATTTGTTTATAAATGTTATAAAAGTTACATCAGTAACCTTTGTAACCATGGTAATTTTTTGATTTTTCAATGCGGTGTTACTGCAAAGACATAAAATGTGGTACTTCATTGCAGACTCGTATGCAATATGTCTTAACCCTGTGGCCCACTTTTGGAGGTTTTTATGTAATTTCATCCAAATTTGAACTTAAAATGACTATAAAAATAAACTGTGCTTATGTATTTTTATTTATAAGCTGACAAATAAATAACTCAATAAAATTATACTATTATTATTATGTGCAGTGATAAAGAAAAATAATACTAATAGACTAATATGTGAATTTGTCAATCATAATATTAAACACAATTTTAATTAAATTAAGTTATATTATTTTTAAAATAATGAAATAATGAGAAAACATTTGATAGAGAAATGAGCTTTTTAAATTTAGTTTACTAAAATATAGTCATTTAGAAATATATATTATAAGTTCAGAATAGTTTGAAATTTATAAAGTTAAAAAAAAGAATTAAAAATACATAACTATGTTCTACATGACTTCTAAGAATATAATAAATTCTATGTCTTAATAAGAATTAACCAATGTAAATGTACCATATTTACTTCAAAACATAGCCCTTGACATTCCATTCTGACTTGCCTCTTTGCGAGCCGGCATAAGCACACCCCTCTTTTTGCCTCGTACACCTTGTTGAGACTGGGGTTGGCAGACGCTTACTGGAAAGATCGTGTCACCTTCCTGCATTGCCATCCTTCGCAGTCAGGATATTATCCAGCATCACGTAGAACACCCGGAAATTCTTCAGCGTCCCTGAGGACTGTCATCTTTTCTTCCAAGTCAGACTGTAGACCTTCTAAAGCAAGGCTACACAGTTTTAGTGAAGGGTATGACTCAGAGGTCAGTAAGCGGCTTGAGATGCTAGCCTAGCTCCTCCCTTTACGGCTCCAGTACCGGCATTCAAACAATGTATGTTTGGAAGTGTTGGCTTTTCTATCATAGTATTTGTTCCTTGCACTACCAGCTGGCAGGTAGTGCTGGAAACAGCAATGACCTCTGGTGCTTGGGTCATGTGATATGTCAGTTGAACCTTCCGTATCGATCTCACTATCCACATCTGACGTCAGGCGACCTTGACATCTTTGTATATTTGGACAACCGTCGTCTTGCGTTCCTCCTTTCTAAAAGCATACTTGGGCAGATCGGCTGGATCGCTGGGAAGGATAAGAGCTCTCAGGAAAGCAGTGATCCTCAACCTCTCCAGGCCTGTGGCATGACACTATCGTCGGAAACTGTATGGTACACTGAGATGACCCTGAGCACTGCTGTCCTCTGAGGTCTTATCAATATATCCCTTGTCCTGTCTGAAGCAACCACTCGATTTATCCAAACAAGTATAACACCTAGCCATCGACTATTGAGCTCAACAGTCTCCACTTTCCCTGGCATGGACGTCTAACGTTGTGCATGAGCCTAGCCAGTGCGGCCGCTCAGCAGGAACGATTTTTGGAGACAATTTCCAAGTGTTTGGTAAACGTAAGCCACTGGTCCATGTTGACACCCAAGTAATGAAGGCATAAATATATTCTGAACTGTCTTCAAAATAACCTATACATTTTTTATAGGCAAATATTCCAGAATATTTTTCAATATTATCAATTTTCTTTAAAAGATTTTCCAACTCATTTTTTGTTCTGATGCTCTTATTATATTTGTACTTTTTTCCATATATTTGTATAACTGACACAAGGTTATGATAAAAATGAATTTTTTTCACTGTTTCTTCAAAAAAAAAAATTGTTTACTAATAGCTGTCGCATTTTGTGCACTAAGATGTGGACTACCTATTTCAATAGGAACTAGGAAGTTCAACACTTTTAAAAATTTCAAAAATAAATCTGTTATCTTCCTTTTTAAATTCTTTAGTATTGACATCATCAATTATCTTATATTGTGAGGTATTTGTACTATTATCTGAACTGAAAAGAAGGACATCTGACTTTCATTCAATGAAATACATTTTGTAATTAATGGACTCTTTATTTCTGAGAATTCAGATGAATTTGATTTATTCATGGGAGAGATAGGTCTTAATAATGTAACTTGATTGTCAATGAATTCTTGACGAATAACTGAATTAGACGACAATTTATCCTGCATTGTTAATGTTGAAGTTTCTTCCTGTTATACTGTTACGATCTTTACTGTGATATAGCTTCCATATTATGGATAGAACTACTTGAGTGAACCCGAGGATTATCTGTTGAACCAACTTATGTAGAAAAATACTATGTAGTAGAGGAGAGGTAATGTTTGAGTTTTTGTTATAATGTTATAGACATAGAACTTTTAGCAAATGTTTTTGAAAGTAAATCGACTAATGGTTCTGTTGTTACTTCAGACATCTCAATTGGTTCAATTTTGTTAACTACAGCACAGCATTAATTGGTACTAATACTGTGTGGTCAGCATGTAATGATGTTCATGTATTGAACACATATGTAGGTAGATTAAAAAGCACAAAATATAATTAACCTGATGAACAGTCATCAACAAAACAAATTAACAATGTACTAAATAACAATGAAAAATATTCTTACTAAATTACATTTTAACTTCTGATTTAAATTCAATATTACAATCAAATAGGTACTATAAATCAATAATCTTTCAGATAATATAGAAAAATGTCCTACACTTGATACTTTCACCTAAATTGATGATTTTTATTAGTAAATCGTTAGTAGTAAAGACTAAAAAATATTTATCAGTAAAAAGTTTGTTGATCATTAATTTGGAACCAATTGAGAATTCTAAAGTAATATTAATTTTTAAAAACGTCTGCTAAAAGTCCTATGTCTATTACATTACAACGAAAATAAAATAAAATCTCTCCTCATCTACAAAGCATAGTCCTCCATGTGTTAGTTTATCACATAATCTTCAGTTTCACTCAAGTAGTTCTCCCCATAATATGGAAGCTATATCACAGTAAAGATCGTTACAGAACAACAGAAAGCAACTTCAATATTAAAAATGCAGGATAAATATTCGTCTAATTCTGTTATTCGTCAAGAATTCATTGACAATCAAATTACATTATTAAAACCTATCTCTCCCACAAATAAATCAAATTCATCTAAATGCTCAGAAATAAAGAGTCCATTAATTACAAAATGTATTTCATTGAATGAAAGTCAGATGTCCTTCTTTTCAGTTCAGATAATAGAAAAAATACCTCACAATATAAGATAATTGATGATGTCAATACTAAAGAATTTAAAAAGGAAGATAACAGATTTATTTTTGAAATTTTTAAAAGTGTTGAACTTCCTAGTTCCTATTGGTATTGTCCACATCTTAGTGCACAAAATGTGGCAGCTATTAGTAAACAATTTTTTTTTTTGAAGAAACAGTGAAAAAAATTCATTTTTATAATAACCTTGTGTCAGTTATACAAATATATGGAAAAAAGTACAAATATAATAAGAGCATCAGAACAAAAAATGAGTTGGAAAATCTTTTAAAAAAAATTCATAATATTGAAAAATGTTCTGGAATATTTGGATTTGCCTACAAAAAATGTATAGGTTATTTTGAAGATAGTCCAGAAGATATTCAAACGTGTTCTGGCAATAAAGTGTAGGTAGTGAATCAACATTTTTAAAAAAGTCTAGTAGGTATTTACTATTTTTTTTATCATTATCATTTTTTAAATGTTTACTTAATTAATGATAACATGGGTACATTTTTAGGTCTATATTTTAAAGCAGAACTTAGATTGGGTGTTTTAAGAGTATTTTGTAAGTGATAATTTAATCTAAATTAATCTTAGGTGAATGCAGTGGTACAGGGATACTAGAAAACTAGGGATAGGAAACTTATTTATATAAACTGAAAGATTATTAATTTAGAGTACCTATTTGATTGTAATATTGGATTTAAATCACAAGATAAAATTAATTTTAGTAAGAACATTTTACATACCTAATACATTCCTAATTTTTTTTGTTGACGACTGTACATCAGCAGTATAACATCTTGTGATTTTGAATCGACATTCATAATATGTGCTCAATACATGAACATCATTGGATGCCGAACACACAGCAGTAATTAATACCGGCAAAGAATATGGTGATATTGATTTTACTTCTTCATTTACACATTCCTACAAAATAAGTAATAATTACTTCAATGAACGGATATCAACAATTATTTTAAAACATATTTAAGAATGATTATAAAAATTACTATTGGTGGCGCAAAAATGGTTTTTCAACCTCCTCTTCATCAGTATTAATTATGTAGCCTGGTAAAGTAGAATAATGTTCCAAATCCTAAATAAATAAAATAAAATTAATTTAATTTATGTGTATATAAAATATATAAATTAATGCTAAAATAACAAATCATTAATCTAAAAGAACTAAGACTAATTCCAATTATAACAGGATATGGTTATACTTTCATTACTGACACTTAAATTTCGTTTCAACTTATTTTTTTTATAAATACTGATGATGAATTCATTGTAAGGTCAAAAAACTAGAAAATTTGACAAACATGAGAAATCTTGTATTAAATATTCAAATCTTAGATTTAAAAAGAAAATCTTTATGAATTTCTAACTCAAAATAATTTGCTCATTTGAAAATTCTGAGGTGTATAGAAAATAATAATATAAACATTCAGAGAATATTAAATTTCATGTACCTACGATAATTTGTTTTAAGTTAGGTACACCAAAAAACCAAAATCGATTTTGCGTTAAATATCACGTTCCTTTAATTTTATTTTTGTTTTCCTCGGCAGTTTTGAATACTACTAGGAATTTTGACCTCCCGAATACACATAATAGATTCACTTCCCCATAAAACAAGATACTAAAGTTGAAATTTGAATCATTTTTACTGACCCAAAAGGCGACGACAGACACAAACAATTAAAATATAAAAATTAAAAACTAAATTATTGTAAAACTAATAGATTTATCGCTCTGCTCAGAATCTAAAAATTACTTATAATGTTATAGTTTTAAATATTAATCATTACATTATAAATTAAGTGCTTTTATATTATATTTACTAGCTGATCCTGTGCACTTTGTGCCCGTTAAATGTACCAACTCTATATGACTCAAACTTTGTTCAATTCGTTATTTAATATTCTGCGTATGGTGTTTAATTTATCTCTAATAAATGCTTATCCATCAGCTTTCCTCGATGGGTCAGTCCCTGTCCCTTCTATAGTTCGCACACATGTCATGCAGTACATGGTACATGGTCGTCTTGCAGTTAGGTCTAGCGTGGGATAGTCACACGATTTTGCACACGCCGAATGTCTAACATAATATATTTATTGTTATTGGGGAGTCTGGGGTCTTATTTAATATATCAGCACAATTTCTACTCGGGCATAATAAAAGTTATTTATGTACGTAGTTATCTATTGACGCATGGTCATGGTCACGCCCTCGATATTATTATCTACGCGCTGTATACACGATATTGTCGTGCTACTACTACTACTAGAGCACTATAGATGTATAGGTATTCTCTCATCCGCCATTTTGGTTCCAGTTCGACCGCGGACCGTCAGACCACCGGTCCGGGCCCGACAACTCGACCGCCGGGCGCGCCTGGAACCAAAATGGGGGATGAGAATACTCATACTTATAGTGCATTACTACTACTACTACTACTACTACTACTACTACACACGTACTGTATACGGTGCCATCGATATTATTATTATTATTATATTATCATTATAAAATTTAAAATCTTTATAAGTTTTTTTCAGTAGGGCCATCTAAAAACTATAGCCTTACCGAAAAGACGCCACTTGGGGCGCTACAATCGTGACTCATGTTTCGCTGGCCTTACCATAATACATTTTAGAAACTCAAAAGACATCTGACTATAACTCTTTTATATTATTATTACCTTAGTAATTGTGTAAAACTGGTAGCACGTCTGTTTCAATGACTGTTTGAATATGAGTTTAATTTTTCAACTTGACCGTCTTGGTGCCTCCAAATGATTTTCAACAGGATGTTCAATGTTTCTCTTTGATAAAAAACTGAATCTATACAATCACTTTTATCATAATAAACTAAATTATTATTTAGTACAATTCTCATTAACTTACCTTAAAAGATTTTGTTCTATTGGTAAAAATGCATTACTTCCAGAATCAACATCAATACTATATAAAATAAAAATTATTATATTGAAAATAAAATATTAACTAGAGTTCAAGAAGCATTACTTGTAAGAATCCCTGGGTTTTGGAATGAATACGACGCCTGTATATCCGGTCTTCAATAGTCCGATACTTGTGTTTACTACAAAAAAGTTATTCTGTCAAGATTCACGATCACCATACATGATGCTCGCTACATTAACAGCTACGAAATGAAAGACACCCTCGCTGGAGCGTCTGGGCGTTGTTTACGCTTGGTCGGTTGTACAGTCTGGCCATATTTTGAAAACCAAATTCCCCGACTGAGTGTTAGGGTGGGGTGTGCATGTTTGCATATATTTGTGTGTGTATGCGTGTAGGCACAGCGACGGATTATCCATTAGACGATGACGTAAGCTCCCTCCTAGGGGCCCCAGTCGTTATGGTGAAATCATCCTGATCCATCTGTTCGAGGGTCTTGTCGACGAGGGGTGTGATGTGCCGAGGGGGTAGTGGGTTGGAGGGTTGGAGGGTCTGTTGCGTAGTGACGCCGAACCAACCTTACTGAATCGATCGTGAGAAACCACCCGTAAATAAACATAATGGTACAGTGGTTCTTAATTTTTTTCCCGGAGGTGCCCTTTTTTTTATCGGTAGTCATTTTCGCGTCGCTATTGTTAATATTAATGGTTTTTTGTAGGAAATGTACGTATAGTTCAATGTTTGAATTATGCATCGTTTGCTCAACGACCATTTAGCTTACGTCAAAATGTCGTAGGTACATCATTTTCGAATTAATATTATTTAACAATATAACTGAAAAAAGGTTCATTAATGTATTAATTTATTTTTAATTTATTTTTACTCAAACTATATATTATGTAGGTATATTAATTGTATTACCTATAAGTTATATCTATTATGGCTATAATGTGCCTAGTTGAAATTAACACAATTTATTTTAAATACATTTTTTCCCAAACCGTATGCAAGACGTAATACACGTATACTATTTGTTTTTTAAAGTAAAAATGTGAGTTCGTACCTTAAAAATTATAAAATGTTAAAATAATTTGATTTTGATGAATTTCGTCGAAATTTTAACTTTTTTAATTTATCAAAACATTGGGCCTATGTATATTTATTATTTTAAACTAAAAAATCTTAAATTATTCATATATTCATATAATATATTTATGTACATTTATATAATAACGACTATAATTCAATTGAATTAATCCAATTTATTTTTTATTTTATGTATCTATTTATTATAATATGTGAATTATGATAAACATTGTACTTTCAACCAACGATTATTTTTTATGCCTTTCTATCGTTCAGTATGTTGATGCTCATACTTATTGTAGGTAAACAGACAATGCGCAAACGATAATTGGCCACTGATGGGCAAACGATGTACTAGAATTTGGTACAGGTAAACAGACGAAGCGCAAATGATAATATAGGACACTTTTTCAACTAAATTTAGCCACGAGGAACATAAATATTAAAAAAACAACAATTATTCTGATTAGTCATTGATAATCAGTTTTTATAATTGTATTGAACAGAATACAAATATACAAAATATAAGCATTCGCAGCCAGTATAGAATTAATAGATACATTTTTATACTTATAAGAAATTATGAAGAATATTTTTAAAAGGAAGAATTATTTTAAACATAAATATTATTGTAACGCCAAACGATAAATTTGAATCAAACAACATTTCGGGAGGGTTTGGGATTTATCACAAAATTGTCAAAAATCAATACCAGTATACATTTTTTTTCTCTTTGCTTATATTTTTTCACTCGGCTTAAAACGGGTATAGTTTTACGTATACATAGGTGATAGCCGATAGGTATCTACGGGTGTCACCGGTTTCCGCCAAAAATTACCTTTCCGTTTTCCGCCAATACCTTTTTCCGCCAAATCAGAAAAAACGTCATTCCTTTTTCCGCCAATTATAAATTATTGAACTTTAAAGTTTAGGAACCCTTACGTAAAGATTTAATAATTGCACACTATAGAGTTAAAAAATAATAATATTTTTTCCAGTTATTACAGTTATTATTATATATTAGTAATGATATTAGTGTACCGACAAAATAAGTCAAAAAATATAATTGAGTATTATGATACGTAAGGGTTCCTAAACTTTAAAATTTCAAGTTTCGGCCAATTAATCAAGCGCTAACATATTGACATTTTGTCATCAAGACAATGCAAATATAAATATCATTTTTTTAATATTTATATCTATTATACCTACCTAATAAGTGTTATGATAAAATTATATTTTTTGACTTATTTTGTCAGTACACTAATATCATTACTAATACATAATAAGTATTAACTGGAAAAAATATTATTATTTTTTAACTCTATAGTGTGCAATTATTAAATCTTTACGTAAGGGTTCCTAAACTTTAAAATTCAATAATTTATAATTGGCGGAAAAAGGAATGACGTTTTTTCTGATTTGGCGGAAAAAGGTATTAGCGGAAAACGGAAAGGTAATTTTTGGGGGAAACCGGTGACACCCGTATCTACTGTGCTTGGGACTTGTTCAAAAAATGTCATCTAAACCCGCTGGGCAGAATATAGGTATATTTATGCTAGGGCTTTGTAATCGAGGTTCGGGTCCCAAGAGGTATTGCATTGCCCTCACGGTTATGAACTGCATTGTAGTGACTATACGATATAACGATTTAGTTTATTGCGAACATGACATTCGCACAGCAATTTCAGTGGTGTATGATTGGTGAATATTAGATGTCAAATAGTTATACTTTAATAATATAAAAGTATCATCTGTAATTACTTTGTACAGTGAAACCTCTGTTGAAATTAAAAATAGCTGTCATTTCTAAACTATTTAGACAAATACAGTTCTGAAAAGTAAGTATTTTTGCCAAAACCAGGGCTTGAAACCGTAAATATTTTTTCGGTTTCGATTCTTAACGGTTTTCACCGGTATTCAAAATCGGTATCAAATATCGGTTTCAAGCCCTTTCTAAAACTATCTGGTAGTTATTAGGATCTTTCCCAAAGATTAAATAGCAGTGCCTTATTAATATTTTTAAACGGTCCATGTCTCACTCCTTGACAAGGGAAAAGTGTGAATATTTTATTTTTATTTTTATTTTGAATCTTAAAATTATTTTAAAAATATTTTACACAATTTCGACATTGTATTTAGATACAGCACTTCCATATATCAATAAATTGCAACAGTTATCATAATAGTAAGTTAAATATTTCACGAGAAATGACCAGATAAAATTGAACTCAAAATTGAGTCACCTTACGACACACACGAAAAATATTTACTTAATAACACCATATTATTATCTAATTAGTATAGGTATACCTACACTCTACATGTCACATATTATAATAAATCTGCTATATAAATCATAATGATCAATACAACACGTCACAAGCGTATGTTGGTTAATGTTTCTACCCTCATATAATTATTGATTTAATGATATGTTATACTATGTTTATAAGATATATAAGGTGATAGGTACATATTTATATTATACGTAAGTAGATTGATTTAGGTGATGTGTTTTGAAAATTGATCAACCATCAATACCTGCACACCTAGGTAATCAAGTTTTTAAAAGTTGCAATTTGTTTTTAAATAAAAACTTGATTAATAATAATGTATTTTATATAGGTACATTTTTTAAATGTCTGAAATAAAATAATCAGAATAGAACTGCTATTTTTACTAAAAAAAAATGTATGATCAAACGGAATTATTACAAAGTTCAAATAATCTTAAGAGGATGCTACAACCGCATGTGTTGTCTCCGTCTACAAATGTACAGCATAGAAAAACTGTTTTGCGTGGGAAAGAACCGAGAAGGCTACAGTCATAACTAAGAAAGAAGATTTGCACCACGTAAAAAGGAGAAATTTGGCTGTGCAACGTTGTTTTTATTTTTTTGATATCACTTACCTATATGAAAAAAGTTCTTACTGTTTCAAAAAACCATTATAGTTTGTGTTTTTCAAACTTGAAAAACTTTTTTCACATAAATGATATCAAAAAAATAAAAACAACGTTGCACAGCCAAAGCTCTCCTTTTTATGTGGTGAAAATCTCGTTTCTTAGTTATGAATTTAGCCTTCTCGGTTCTTTCCCAGCTTCCAGTTTCTTTCCAGTTTTTGGTATATTGTACATTTGTAAGACGGAGACAACACATGTGGGTGTAGCGTCCTCTTAATAATCAGTTAAATTATCTAGACCGATATCATAATAATTAACAATGTACGTGTATCGATTATCTATAGACTATATTGAATGATGTATTATTATTGATTGCATATTATAGCCAGTGCTCGAATTAGGATTATTAAGTAGAGGAGATCAATCCAAAGAATTAAAAACTGCGTTCCAAGTGCAAAATTGTGTAACACAGATGCGTGGGGGGAGGTGATTTAAGTATTAATTGTTTAGTTTTTTGTTATTTTATTATTAATTATTAATACTTACCTATGCGTTATAATAAAATAAAAAATTATAGTTTACCTACATTGTATTAGGTTTTTTTCTGCTGTTGTTGTTGTTAATTTCTGCCAACTGTTATATTAATATCATTTTTTTTTTATTTGGTAAAATATATAATATTCATGCCAATATCTAAATAAATGCAAATGTTGCTAGTATGTTAACTTTTAGTCGGTGCAATAACAAGTTACGTCCAAATGGTAAATTAATAAATATATATAATATAATAATTGATATTTGTTGGTCAGTTAAGTACAATTATTTTTTTCAATAGAATTTAGTGCAATAACCAGTTACAATTAGGACGTAACTGTACTAAACAATACTGATTTTATCCATCATATTCAATTTATTGTATTCCAAATAATATTATAACACTTCAACTTTTCTAATAGGTTTTCGATAACAAAAATAGGAAGTGTGTTTTGTCTCCTTGAGAAATTAACAATATGGTCGTACGTACCTGAAAAGTACCTACTAGATACAATTTGCTAGGTACCAAAAATAATAGGTACTTACATAATTTATGTGCGGATGTATTATAATATATATATAACCTATATGATATTTAGATACAATAATATTTAAAATCAATAATGATCACTAGCTAGTTAAAATGTAATAAATATTAAATTAGGTAGGTAATAAAAAAATAAAACAGAGAGTTCAGTCGCAGATGTGTACTTATACTAAAAGTATTTAGGAGTTTACGTGCTTATAGGTAGATTTCGGTGGAATTTGCATTGCAATGTGAGCTAATGTAGACTGGTCCCACGGTTACCTTTTTCGTTGTAAACTCGGCCCGGAAATTTTAGGTAGTAAAATAGGTAGATTGTAAACTCGGCCCTATAATTTTGACCAATGAAATATAAAAAGTATGACGTAATTTATTCTGCAAATATATTTTACTTATATTTTTTAATACTGAAATATATTACTGACATTTTACATTTATATAATGAATTTCATACTTTGAATAATAATATAGAAATCAAAATAAATTTTGGAGGACAATGAGAATCGTCGCCTCACGGTGTCCTCTGGGTAATGCTAAATGGTTTGATTTAATATAAATGCAAAATTTTTATTCGGGCCGAGTTTACAATTGAGTCTATCATTTTTATATGAAAAACCCTGGCCAAGCTAAAACCTAAATCATTTTTACTAAAGTAAAAACTCCGGGAAGAGTTTACAATAAACCTTTTGAACATTTGTTTTCCTCGGGCCACGTTTACAATCAAACTGCAATCTACAACCTTAAAACTGACTGGTAACTTGAGTATAATTTATATCTGGGAATATACAATCGCCCATTTACGCGTGGGTACCTACACTTATTATTTTTTATCCGATAATAATCTTGAAGACTTATTGGCATTCGATGGACACAGTTCGTTTTTTAGAAATAGGTAGGATACCTCGTGGAAAAACTTTATATTTTCATTATAGGGTATACACTATATACACTATTTTTTTTTGTACATATAACAACATGATTGATTGTACTGAATCCACGGTTGTAGAGAGTTCTCATTATAACCGTGTGAGTAACGTATTATTATAAATTTTTTTTTAACGTTTTCAAAACGTCAAGGGAAGCAATGTGCATGTATATGTGGTAGGCAGCTGGTTTTATAATTATATAATACCCCTATATTATTATACACAATACGCACACTGCAGTGTTCAATCAGACGCTATTCAACGAAAACCCAGACAGGATATTTTAACCACCCCTCGAGCATATTTTGATTATATGGGGTGCATATATTAGTATAGAATATACATTTTATCCTCCTCAAACATGCCCAGCTGGTGCACCACGTCGACCCTAAATGCGTGCTCAATACTGCGCTCACACGCCCTTCCACATGTAGCTTACTATACTATTATTATTATTATTATTATTATTATGTATCTTGGAGCAGATGTGTTTTTCTTTTACACGTACACAACAGCTCTCATCGAGGGTTGGGACTGTTATTCCACAAAAAAATAGATAAAATATACTACATATAAAATATGAGCCGTCACGGGACGCCTGGCAGATGTGAAACATCGACTTATTTTGTAAAAGTAATATGCAGAAATGAACAGATTGCGATAGGAACTAAATATGTCATAATGATAAAATAAAATATTACGATTTTTTTTCGGATAATGATGACTGTTTATTTAATAAACATTTATTTTCATTAAATACAAAAATTTACGAATTTATTTCAAATCGTGACTACTTAATTCGTTTAATCAGTGACTTCGGTAATAATGACATTCGATGTTGCCTCTGACGACGGTATTACTGTGACAATTGGTCGATGGTAGCCGCAGGGACTAAAATTATGTGTAGTACGAAATACTGAGTGTGGAATACGAAATTAAAAAGCGTGTAATGACCTGTAATAACTATGGTAGCTCTTTTTTACACTTTTTTCTTCATTAATTGAAAATTATTTCATGTTTCATTTTGAAATAGACATTTAAATATTAATAATTATTATTACGTATTATTAGGAGTCGATTTTACAAGTTTTATTTATAGATACAATATTTAAAATATTATAAAACAAAAATATTTCGAATAATCGATACAAATAATTATTATCAAACAAAAGTTACTGAACGTATTTACCTATATTTTTTTTAAAGAACCATTAACATTGTATTTATTTATAATTAAATATTAACAATATGGTAATTATATCAATTAGCTTTTAAAAAACATTTAATCAATCAATTTCATGTGATTGAGAGTAGGTATCTAATATAGTAGTCTGGAAAGTTTTTTCCTAGAATCGGAGATTCTTATTTCAAAATTCACTGTCTATAAATGACTATAATATAGTATAATATTATTATAGTTCTGTGCATTTATTGTAATATTATGTATAATACGCGTAATTAATAATCGTCATTATTAATAATTTTTCAAGAAATTTCCTAAAAACCACGAATAATTGGAGATTATTTTGAGTTCGAAAATCATAAAAAGATTTTTCTTTTAATCTGTAAGATTTGAAAATTTAATACAAGATTCCTCATAACTAGTCATAAGTTTGTCTACATTCAATAAAAATGTCTACTGGAAATTCAATAACATTTTTATGAGGGTTTGGAGTTCAAATTTTTACCACATTAGATATCCACCCGATTTCTCATGGATCGATTTTATTATTTTGTTGCAATTCAAAAACGAATGAATGTTCATAGCCTCATAGGTACTTGGAATTCACACCAAATAAAATCAATTATTTTATAGTTTTATATACCTACATGATAAAATATTTTGACTCGTTTTGAGCTATTTACAGACATTTGAAATTATATTCGTAAAAAATTGAAAATTGAATACAATATAAGGATTCTCATACATTTTTGCAATAGCAGTTTAAAAATATTAAAAATATATTTTTTTTTTAATAGACATTTTAAGTTCATATAATATGGACAAAATTAGATATTTAAACAAAGAATAACACTTTAGTTATTTTGATGTAATTTAAAAATATTATACGTAGGTACTCGAAACTTTTAAATATATTAGGTATTATATTTTATACACTCAATGACATTTTCAAAATGCAATTTCGCTCATTAGTAAAATACTAAAATCTGTATACTTAAACCATAATAATATCTATAAAATATAATTCGTAGGCTTATTGTCTATCAGACCGTTTTGCTTAGAATTATTTTTCGTATACGATGAATTATATCCCTGAATTCAAATTTAGCATAATATCCGTTATAGACGCTTCTAGACACCTACTGTATATCGAAAGCCACTTTCCCACTTCTTTGTAACATGCTCACCCTATTTTTATGCATATTTAATTTTTGAAATTTTAAATACACTCGAAATCTAAAACTTCGAATGCTTAAGATTAATTTTACCAATTAAGGGTAGTTCTATACAAGCTTCGGTTTTTCAGATCGCAAATCCCAATTTTAAATTTTAATTATTTATCAGTAGTTTTTGGAACTTTATTTGCATGTTTTTTGTGGGGGTTGTAAATGATTCTTGTTAAGCTATATAGATATGAAATGGTGAAATTAATATAAAGTTTGAATTAGCGTGGTTTTATATATTTTAGGAAAAATGCATAATATTTGAGACATTTTTGGCAATTTTTGCATACCTCGTTATTTTTTAGTGACTAGTTTAGTGTAAATAAGTACGTAAGACTTAACTAATCTCTTTATATATTATAATAATCAAAATTGTTATAGACAACAGTGCGTATAGTTGTGGTAAATGTAATGACTAGGGCTAGGATTTATATGCAATAACAAATTGTAAAATATGCATTTGCAGATTTACCAAAATATGCAAAAATAATTTTTTATCATAATTCATAATTTATATTATACATTAAATATAAGTTTATATAATTACATTAAATATTAGTTTATATAATTACACGCTACTATGATATGTTGTTTCAAATTTTCAAATACGAACGACTGGCGATTTCAACGTAGAATAGATTTATACTGACTAAAATATGCATTTTTCAAAATATGCAAAAATATGCAAAAAATTGTTGCATATTTAACGACGAGTAAGCAAAATCGTGGACAACTGACAAAGCAATAAATGTGGCTTAAGGAAAAAAATCTTCTTCTGCATTTCAATCCAGCCCGTTTAGTAATTCTATGCTGTAGACCACGCAATTGGTATACGTAGAGAATAAAATGTCAGTACAGGTATGTCACGGTGATGTACCCTATATTACGTAATTCGTTATTTCTTACTCAGTAGATGACGTAACGTCAAGTGAACAACCAAATAGTCCAATAGATGATCAGATAAGAAAGTTTAAATTAGTTGTAGGCGTGTGATTGAATGTTAAAAATGTATTTTAATATAAATATTTATATTTAGTTAATTATAAAGGTGTTATTACACTTGCCTCCATGTGTGATGATGTACATTAAAAAAAAAATGAAGTTGTTTTATTTTACACTTTTTGGCCCAACAGATAAAACTTTATTGATATTCATAGAAAAAAAAAGGTGGGTAAGTGGATGTCGCTCTGCTGTACAGTAGGTTACAAGTGGGTCACTGTATAATGGATACTATTAAATTTGAATTCAATGATACAATATCATTGTATAAGAAAAACGATTCTGAGCGAAGACGGTATGTCAGTCTAGGTTTAAGAAATATTATATACATATCTATGGTATTAAAAAAAAAATTGACCTATAATAAATTCCAAATTAATCATATCACAATATCCATTAGGTACTTATAACACGTTATAGATCAATAACAAACCCTGATACTATCATAGATATATAATATAAGTGTACTTTAGAAGTTTCAAGTACCCACGAATAGTATTATACACTCACAACAAAATAACTAAAATAGGTATGCTAGGTTTTTTAATATGTAATTTCGTCCCAAATTTGAACTTAAAATGTCTGTAAAAAATAACTGTGCTCATGTATTTTTTTTTATATCTTGTATTACATTTTCATATCTTAGATTTAAAAAGAAAAATTTTTATGAATTTCTAACTCGAAATAATTTGAAATTTTCGTGTTTTTTTTTCATATTTTGTCATTTTTTGAACTTAAAATGCTTAAAAAAAAACTGTGACTAACGATTTTTAATATTTTTCATCTGCCTTTGAAACAATATACTAGGAGCCTTGTATTAAATTTTCAAGCTTTCGCAACCAACAAATAAAATGTTATTGATATTTTTAGAAAAAAACTAAAAGAAAATGGAAACTGAAAATGTCCCTAAACAGTTCAGAATAAATCAAAATATTTTGAAAATGTTATCGTGTATAGAAAATGCAAATACAAACAACCAGTGAAAATTTCATGTATCTACGGTCATTTGTTTTAAAGTTACACCAAAAACCAAATTAAATTTTCTGAAAAATCGATTTTGCGTAAAAATTCCCGTTTTTCCTTAATTTTTCTTTTGTTTTTTTTGGCGCTTTTGAAAAGTACAGGGAAATTTAATTTTGACCTCCGCAATGCACCAACGATATTCACTTTCCAATCGAACAAGATGCTGAAGTTGAAAATCGAAGCATTATTTCGACTACTTATCGTGTACACAGACACAAAAAAATAAAAAAAAAAATAAACACACATCATTGTAAAATCAATACATTCATCGTTCCACTCAGAATCTAAAATTAGTTGCTTAGTTTAAGCTTTTTTGACGATCTTGACTGCATATTATATTCTGATAATTTTATAGTGCAACATCTATAACAAGTTCCGAACTCTAGTTGTACATTTACCTGTAAAATGTTCAATCTTTTACCTACGGCTAGAAATTATAATAAAACAATTCCTATAGTAAGTAGTTCATACTGTTACCAAAAATTATAATTAATATATATTCTAAGTTCAAACTTAGAACAGATAAAATATTTAAATAAAGAATAACAATTTCAGATAGGTATTTTGTTGTAGGTAATTTAAAAACATTATTTATGGACACTTACTTGAAACTTTTAACGCAAAATTAAATTACAATTTTAAAATAATTAGATTAATTATAAGCTACTATGAACCTATATTCACACTGTTATACGGGACGTTATATTATAAATTCAATCACCCTACCATAATAGGTACTATAATAATACAATTAATTACTTTAATAGCAAAATCAAAAAACATTATATGCCATTTTATACCTACAGCTGATAGACTGCCCCCGCCAAAAATCATTCTTCTACATATGTAATATTATATACGGATTTTATAAAAATAAAAAAAATTAATAATTGTAATATATTTATATATTTAATACGTTATTTTATTACTGTAACAATATAATACATACATAATGTATGTACTGTGGAAAACGTGAATCACGTAGGTATCTCGGCTTTCCCTCGCGTCTCTAATAAATTAGTATAATTGTATAATAAGTATAACAAAATTATTATGTATAGGTAGTTGTGTTGAATATAAAAAAATTCAACTGAAGAAAAGAAGCAAATAGATTGAAATCTAAGCTATACAACTTTTTTTCACACTTCTTAAACTGAAATTATATTAAAATATTAATTTTTTTACGTTATCAGGCATATAAAATGTTTAAGCCATACAATTTTAGTTTTTGCAGAGACGAACAGTTATTTCGTAGGAAGTTGTAAGTCATTAGTCGCAATAACTGAGATGAACTTATCAATCGCCTTGTTGAATTGTCGCCTTATCGGTCGTAATATTCTTTCTATGTTTCCTAGGTTTTACTGGTTTTAGCCTTTTTAAGGATTTGGGAACGTTTAGTACTTCAGTTGCAAATTTGCAAAAGTATTGGTGCGTGTATGTGTTAGTGTTTGGTTTTTAATGTTGGTAATAAAATTGCTAAAAGTAAACATGTAAAATTTCTGCCTACTGATTACATATACGTAATAATCTCCATTAGAGGTATTTATATTGTGAGTTTCCTTTTCCTAGTTGTATTTTATTTTCCTAATATCTGAAAAGAATTTTCACTGACATAATATTAAGAGCTTGTATAGGATAGTTTTCATAACGTATTTAATTATAATTACCATTTACTACACAATATAAATTAATATAAATTAGAATAAACTGTAAGTACATAAAATACAAGTTAATTATAAAATATAGTAATACATTCCGTATTATACCAATACATTCATTTGGTTTTTTTTTTTTTTGATGATGGTATATGTAGACATGTAGTAATAAGTACCTATACACTTAGTGTGATATTTTAGTATGTGTTTTTTTTAAATATAAAGTAATTTACCTATTATGTCGTTTGTTTTTTCAATAATTTAATTATACAGCTAGAGAGTTTAAGTTGATACAATACAAAAATATGAAAATACTTAAAACTCGCTTTTATAGTTAAAATTGACGGTATTTTTACAATTTAACTGTTAAATTTATCCTAATAATATAAAAATTTGCACAAAAGTGTACCTAATGGAAAATACGTGGAGCAACAATTTAGAACGTAATAGAGACAATAATTCGTTTACAATACTAATTGATATGGTTTATTCTTCTCAACGTATAGGTAGTAATAACAAATTAACAATCTACAAATGGGCAATGCAAATACAAATTATATAACGTGCATACCTGTGTTATATATTATAAAACTAGATTTTATTTTAAGATGGTGTAGTAGTCGGATACAGTATGGGCAGTATGATAAGCAATAACGCGTATAACAAAACAGAAATAAGCCGTCGCGGGACGCCTGGCAGATGTGAAACATTGAAAAAATAATTTTGTACAAAGACAATAGGCATGCAAATTGAAAGGATAGATTATTAAAGAAATAAACATGGCAAATACAAAATAATACCTATTCATATGTTTTTAAGAAAAATTATTCTTTATTTTAAAGGCGCATTAGATGTTTCGCGCGTTGCAAATGTTCCGAGCTTGATTGCTTACTACGCATGTACGCGCATATTGATCGTCGCCACAGGCCACAGCAACAAACGGTTTCACACTACACATTAGATGGTACCTACAAAATGAAAGTAAAATATTTACAGGCACATAATGATTTTCTATATTATATTTAAAGGGGATAAAGAGTGGGTAGGAAATGAAATATATAATGTACATTATGATTTATAAATGTTCACACAATCACACATACTAACGCCACACACTATAATGCTGGATTAAGAAAAAACTGGGATTTTTATTCAAAAAATCTTTTATAGACAAATTTTGTTTTTTTAGTAAATCAAATGCAAGTTGTATAATTTATATTTACATTGCCCATCATTTTGTATTTTGTTAATGTTTTAAACCTACTTTTTGAAGAATGAAGCCATATCGATCAGGATTGTAAACGAATTATGGTCTCTATCATGTATACACGTCCTAAATATTGACGTTCCGCGTATTTTCCAATAAGTACACTTTTGTAGTTTTTGATATTGGGGTAAATTTAACTATCACCGAATTAACTGTAAAAGCGAGTTATAGGTATTTTCACATTTTTGTGTCGTATTTGCTTAAACCACCTAACTGTATAATTAAATTATTTAAAAAAACCAACGAAATAATAGGTACAATTATTTAAATATTAGGTTATTTGGAAACGGTCAATATGACGGCATCTAGCGACTGTCCGATGCGAGGCCACCACGCTTGGCGGCTGGCCGGGCAATAGACAGAAACGGTGCACCGACGCTCCCACTTGTGACGGTGTCTAGTTGGATTAGATATATATACTACCAGTCGGACACTAAGAAATAAGGAGGTCTGACGCACGGCTACCGCCCGAAATCGCCGTATGGTGAACAGTGTCGGGTCCATTATTATGTTTATAGTGGGGCATATTCGGGGTAGAGCCATGGTCACTATAGTATGTATTATTGTATTTTAATGTTTGCATTACTTACAAATGTAATAATTATACCACAGAGTATATACATTTTTAATTGAGCATCTTTATAATAGAATGCAATGAAGCCAAAATTACAATATTGACAATCAAGTATTTTAATATAAAATTAGTTGAACAAGTAAATTACTTCACTATTGGTTAACACAAAGTATATGTTTATGAAATAATACATTTTTAAAAGACAGGTTTAAAACTAACTATAAGTATACTTTGTAAAAAAAAAAAATCAAGAACACAACTTTATGTCATCCGATAATAAATAGATGATGGGTGTAATAATAATTATCCCCAATATAATCTACTGAGTGTACTTTGGGTTTGTAAAATGCGTACTTGTTGGTAAAATTTCAAGGCATGTCCAAGTTTCATACCCATGTTCGGTGTGATATCGGTCCGTTGAAGTAAAAGTACAGCTTGGCCATCGAGCTTCTAAAATGATAGAATACTTGTTAGTACAATGTAACCTATATAGATTCTGAGTGATTCAATGCGATAAATGTATTGATTTTACAACTTTTTTATACCCTCAGCAACATGAGAAAACGTGTTTGTGTGGGAATTATAGGTCATCCTGACCTATCCAGAAGCAGGTGACGTCAAACGATGCTTGATCGCAGCCACATTAGTGACCGCTTCCAACCATCGCACTAGTTTTTTTTCATAGAAATTTCAAAGCCAAATTTTGACAAAATTGTACATATTTAAACAATGTTAGTTATTTTGTTGTAATTCAAAAATATTATTTTTGGGGATTTAAAAATCTTATGTATATCGTAAATTTATGAATTTTACTATAGCCAAAATGTACACAATGATATTTTCAAAATATTTAGATTAATTTTAAGCCACCTATTTTATTTATCATCTTAGTCCAATTATACTCCGATTACCTTTCTTATCTCATAATAAATTGAATTAAAATATTTTTAATCGCCAGTTATTTAAATGTAATTATTGTACCTTAGGACTTCAATTCATATTATGATTGTAATATTTTAATCTATATCATATTGTAATGTTTAATTTTGTACTTAAACAATTTTGTAATTGTCGAGCTATCATAGTTTTATCTAGAAGCTAATAAAAAAAAAAAAAAAAAATTGACTCAAAAATTAATAACAATGATATAATAGAAATATACTCTATTACAATAAATGAAATGTTTTCGGCAAAACATAGATCAACCTACTGTGATACTAATAGGAAAATAAGTTACTCTAATAGCAATATCAAAAAACATATCATGAAATTTACTTGAAATATATTATAGACTGACAGACTCTCCATTCAGAATCGTTTTTTGTAAACAATGATAAAATACCTAATATTGAATTAAAATTTAACATACCAGTACAGTGATTCACTCAACACCTACTGTGCAGCAAATTGGTATAAAATACACTACGCTATATCTGCTAGCGGTCTTAGTGTTAGTATCCAGACTTGACGGCATATCTTATAACCTGCCGACTAGTCAGTTCTGGATATTATCACCAGGATTGCTAGTAGATTTAGTGGAGCGTATTTTGTACCGCAGTTCGACAACATTAGTATTCATTATCAATGGAATAACATTATGAAAATATTATTTTTATAAATTAATTAATAATATCTTACAAATTTAGTTATTTGATGAACAATTTCTTTGGGTAATTTCTCTGATAAATATTCAAACACTTGTTGTTGATTCCATTTTGATATATTTGGGATTTCAAATTCATCGTTTTCATTATATCCTGATGAACTATCGGATATACTACTTTCTGAATCTGTGTCATCTTCGTCAGATGATAAAGACATATTACTTGAGGTGCGTGACTTGACATCATCTAAATACATATTTAATTACATTTATATTATATAACTCATAATTAGGTATAATATATTTGAATGGTCCGGTCTTACCATCACTATACAATTGTTCTGCATCTACTACGTCTTCTTCTTCTGGGTTTATTTGAATAGCCAAAGTCATGCAAGGCATACATACATACATATTATTAGTTTTCAATTTTTGTAATGGTTTCATTTCATAGGAGTCATAACAAACCATATGTAATCCGACTTCACAAGTTATGCAGCGACACAGTATCTCCTAATAAAATGTAATAGTTGAGTTTTTAGTTATTAATAAAATTATTATTTTTATTCAGCTCACCGACTGGGATTCATCTTTGAGACATTTGTGACAATTTTGTTTTCTGCATTGTTTACAGAACCAAGGACCCAAATCCAGTTTAAATTTCCACATGGGCTCACTGACTATTAAACAGTGTTTATGAACTATACAAAAAAAATATTTAACACTAGTAATAATAAAAAAAAAAATGAATTTATCTATTAAAATTATTACTACCTTTGATAAAACAAATTGGACAATCAATTAATTCTGTCTTTCCTAAAATTTTGGCACAAATAAAACAACTTTTTGATGCGTTTACTTTAGGAGTAACCCGTTTTCCTTGAAATTGTATTGGTGAATGTATTTGAGATGTAGTATTGATTTCTTCAGTTGACATACAATCAAATACTTCAGTTACCCCATTTACTGGATTTACAGAGGGACTTTTTGACTTTGTTGTATCATGTTGTTTTCTACCATCATTTGTAGTTTTTTTCATATTAGTTGCTTCCATAGGTTTGTTTTTTGTATAGGAATATTTACTTCTCTTCTTTGGTACATGAGTATCAGATGGATCAAATACTATTTTTGTTTTCTATAATAAAAAAACCAATTGATATGCAACGTCACATAATTTAGTAAATAGATACTGACCAATTCTCTGTGAGGTCTCTTGGGTATAAGTTCTTCACAGTTAATTTTCTTTCTCTTGGGCATTGTTATTAATAGAAATGATCCTTAAACAAATTCATTTATTAAATATAAAAATAAAAATAATTTATAAGACAGATACAAAATAGATATACAGTTATATACTAACATTTTAAGAGCTAGTCAAGCACCACAATATTGTTTTAATATTTTTTATCGAATTGTATTCTATTGGTTTATTTATAAACTGATTATTAATATACAATAGTTTTAATGTGTTTGCATATTATTTTTTTGTAAGACATAGAATAGTATTGAAATTGTTTAAAAGTGGTAAATATTAGACAAAAACATTTAATAATAAGACATTCATGTCTCATTTAATACAATTATTGTTTGGTTTTTTATTCTTGGGAACAATAATCCATTTTTTATAAATCCAATAATTATTTGATTAAAAACTAATAAAACTTGATGTATTTATTAACTTTTACCAATCACAATGACATAATATTTCTGGTACTTTTCTGTTATCAAGACTACTATAGTGCTATCCCGAAAATTTTGGATTTTAATACATAATTTACATGAATTGCCATTTATATAATAATATATATTAGTAGATATAACATTTATTATCAGTTATCACATAAATTATCACAGTAGTGGAGATTTATCCCTTACTATAAAACATAAAATCATCAAAATAAGCACATAATGCCAAATTAAAAATTCTTATAAAATTATCAAGCTATTAAATATATACAGAGTGTAACAGATAGAACTGACTTTTGGAATAACTTTTGTTCTAATCAATATTTATAAATTTTTTTTAATACCTACTGAAAAATAACCAATATGTGAACCTGATTATAAGAACGATTTGGATGGTAAAAACATTTATCCAAGTCAAGTAGTTTATTTTTTAGAATTTTTTAAAATATCAATATTTTTTTGATTAAATTAATTAATTTTATATACACCATGTATATATAAAAATAAAAAGGTGGACAAGTGGGTACTGCTCTGCTGTACAGTAGTTGTATAGTACGTCATTGTAATGCGGATGTGTTATATTTGAATTCAATGATAAATCATTGGATATAAAAAAACGATTCTGAGCAGAGACTAGGCCTAACATTTATGTTATGATAAAAAAGTGCTATGTACGATTAAAATTGGTATTTTATATTCATATCCATGTTTATGATTTAATATCGATTTTATGTAAATCGGCATCGGCGAGGAAGTCGAGATAACAGAATTGAGACTCAAGGTAGTAGGCATAACAGAAAAGTACCATATTTTCTTATGATAGGTAACCTACGTCAATATGAAATTACTATTTAGTAGTATTTATCTTAGTAGAGTTGTTTCATATAGAGACATTATTAATAATAATATTCATCAGGTATTTAATAATTTTCATGTAACAGGCCCCTTCACTACTCCAGACGTACTATTACGTTCTTTTATTTTATATTATAATCATTTTTATGTAGGAGACAGGTTGCTGAGCAGAAATAGTGTAGCAGTGAAAAGGGTAATAAGAATTGTAGTACCTAGGTATTATTATATTTTATAATGAACACAGAGTAATACATTGTTTATACATCAAACAGCAAACACCAGTTATAAAATTATGTTAGAAATATTAATTACTTACGACTTACTTCCTCTACACGTTATGGGGAAAATGAAATCGTCTTGTTGTTGTATAAGAAATAACGACGTCGAGAAATGTTTTTAAAAATAATTAATAAGAAATCATTGATAATAAGGATATAAACCGAAGCACGCCAAAAAGTCACACGACAAATGACCACACGACATAAAGCCAAAAACTATAAACAAAAGTAACTGATCAAATTGATTTCCGCGATTCCGTTACAATATTATTATATTCGTATTCATAGAATATATCAAAGAAATTGATAAGCCATGTCTATATTAATAAAATAGACGAGCGCTTCCCCGCAGTAAGGCATTTGGCTGGCTTATCATAATATAATAACGTTATCATAGAGTTAATCTGCGACAACAGTTAAATTTTTTCTGATCCTATCCAAAAATAATAATTATAATAAAATTGGTTTTTTACGCTTAATTCAAGTATTTGAAAAAATTTCCGGAAACTTTAAAAGTTATGGCAATTCAAAGTTGTCAATATTAAAAAATATAGGTACTTTTGAATGGACGAGCGAGTGACCACGCTGGGAATAAATATACTTAGAAACAATATTGAGGAAACCGAGGTTTACCTGAGGTAGTTCACACAGCAAATAGGGGGATATTTTCGATTTGCGGAGCGTAGCGACGAGTGCCGATACACGCGTAATCGCTGCAACTTTGATATGCCATAACTTGTGAGAACAGTGAGTTTCCGGAAATTTTTGTAACTGGGAAACGGTGTAGCTGGTGGTACGCAAATTTAAAAAGTTTGAGAACCGCTGGTCTAAAGCCCTGTTCACACGATCAAATAATTTGTCAAATATTTGACATTCGTTTAACTCCAAATATTTTAGAACCATTTCTAAAATATTTGAAGTTTGACATACATCAAATATTTGACAAATTATTTGATAGTGTGAACTTGGCTTAAAGAAACTAAAAATTATACAATACAAACTATTACAAATAATACATTTCTATGTATCAAAATTAGAAAATTCTGAATTTTACATATATTTATATATTTTTTAATTCTATGTTAACGTTATTATTTGATAAGCCAGCCAAATGCCTTACTGCGGGGAAGCGCTCGTTAAAATAGAGTCAAGTATGCGAAATGGGGAAGAGAAAAAGACTGTTTTTTATCGTTGCCTCTCATTCTGGCAGAGGTCATATCATAAATAATAATATACAACAATATAGTTCTATGATTATATTATCTATTTTGTTATAACCACTATAACAACAAATAATATATTAATATATATATTATCCATGCATATGATAAGCACATTGGCATCTCCATTCTTTGTTGTCCTTTATAATATGTCGGTAGCGTCATAACCTATTATTTTTAATTCCGTTTGAACTGTTTCTCATCTCGTATTTCAAACGCTATTCAAATTTATCATTTTCGTATTTTAATAATGGATTACAATTGCTAATTGCGCTATACCATTAATGTAATAGGACATCGATCAATACCTATTTGTAAATTAAAAACATTTCTCGACGTCGTTATTTCTTATACAACAACAAGACGATTTCATTTTCCTCATAACGTGTAGAGGAAGTAAGTCGTAAGTAATTAATATTTCTAACATAATTTTATAACTGGTGTTTGCTGTTTGATGTTTAAACAATGTATTACTATGTGTTCATTCATTATAAAATATAATAATACCTAGGTACTACAATTCTTATTACCCTTTTCACTGCTACACTATTTCTGCTCAGCAACCTGTCTCCTACATGAAAATGATTATAATATAAAATAAAGGAACGTAATAGTACGTCTGAAGCGGTGAAGTTACTTGAAAATTATTAAATACCTGATGAATATTATTATTAATAATGTCTCTAGGTATATGAAACAACTCTACTAAGATAAATACTACTAAATAGTAATTTCATATTGACGTAGGTTAGCTATCATAAGAAAATATGGTACTTTTCTGTTATGCCTA
The DNA here is from genome assembly GCA_949089665.1 of Macrosiphum euphorbiae. Taxonomy (NCBI): domain Eukaryota; kingdom Metazoa; phylum Arthropoda; class Insecta; order Hemiptera; family Aphididae; genus Macrosiphum; species Macrosiphum euphorbiae. Next base: position 1,695,861 of record CARXXK010001029.1, read on the forward strand.
CTACCTTGAGTCTCAATTCTGTTATCTCGACTTCCTCGCCGATGCCGATTTACATAAAATCGATATTAAATCATAAACATGGATATGAATATAAAATACCAATTTTAATCGTACATAGTCCTTTTTTATCATAACATAAATGCTAGGCCTAGTCTCTCCTCAGAATCGTTTTTTATATCCAATGATTTATCATTGAATTCAAATATAACACATCCGCATTACAATGACGTACTCTACAACTACTGTACAGCAGAGCAGTACCCACTTGTCCACCTTTTTATTTTTATATATACATGGTGTAACAGATAGAACTGACAAAAAAAAAAAACAAAAAATTTATCGTATTTATGACAAAAGTATGAATATATGACTACCTATGACAAAAGTTGATAAAATTAAATGATTAGTAAATAGTTTAAGAAATATACCCATGTTAGCGAATTTCCAAAATTAAAATTTTTACAGAAGTTATTGCGTTCCAAATTAATTTAATCAAAAAAATATTGATATTTTAAAAAATTCTAAAAAATAAACTACTTGACTTGGATAAATGTTTTTACCATCCAAATCGTTCTTATAATCAGGTTCACATATTGGTTATTTTTCAGTAGGTATTAAAAAAAATTTATAAATATTGATTAGAACAAAAGTTATTCCAAAAGTCAGTTCTATCTGTTACACTCTGTATATATTTAATAGCTTGATAATTTTATAAGAATTTTTAATTTGGCATTATGTGCTTATTTTGATGATTTTATGTTTTATAGTAAGGGATAAATCTCCACTACTGTGATAATTTATGTGATAACTGATAATAAATGTTATATCTACTAATATATATTATTATATAAATGGCAATTCATGTAAATTATGTATTAAAATCCAAAATTTTCGGGATAGCACTATAGTAGTCTTGATAACAGAAAAGTACCAGAAATATTATGTCATTGTGATTGGTAAAAGTTAATAAATACATCAAGTTTTATTAGTTTTTAATCAAATAATTATTGGATTTATAAAAAATGGATTATTGTTCCCAAGAATAAAAAACCAAACAATAATTGTATTAAATGAGACATGAATGTCTTATTATTAAATGTTTTTGTCTAATATTTACCACTTTTAAACAATTTCAATACTATTCTATGTCTTACAAAAAAATAATATGCAAACACATTAAAACTATTGTATATTAATAATCAGTTTATAAATAAACCAATAGAATACAATTCGATAAAAAATATTAAAACAATATTGTGGTGCTTGACTAGCTCTTAAAATGTTAGTATATAACTGTATATCTATTTTGTATCTGTCTTATAAATTATTTTTATTTTTATATTTAATAAATGAATTTGTTTAAGGATCATTTCTATTAATAACAATGCCCAAGAGAAAGAAAATTAACTGTGAAGAACTTATACCCAAGAGACCTCACAGAGAATTGGTCAGTATCTATTTACTAAATTATGTGACGTTGCATATCAATTGGTTTTTTTATTATAGAAAACAAAAATAGTATTTGATCCATCTGATACTCATGTACCAAAGAAGAGAAGTAAATATTCCTATACAAAAAACAAACCTATGGAAGCAACTAATATGAAAAAAACTACAAATGATGGTAGAAAACAACATGATACAACAAAGTCAAAAAGTCCCTCTGTAAATCCAGTAAATGGGGTAACTGAAGTATTTGATTGTATGTCAACTGAAGAAATCAATACTACATCTCAAATACATTCACCAATACAATTTCAAGGAAAACGGGTTACTCCTAAAGTAAACGCATCAAAAAGTTGTTTTATTTGTGCCAAAATTTTAGGAAAGACAGAATTAATTGATTGTCCAATTTGTTTTATCAAAGGTAGTAATAATTTTAATAGATAAATTCATTTTTTTTTTTATTATTACTAGTGTTAAATATTTTTTTTGTATAGTTCATAAACACTGTTTAATAGTCAGTGAGCCCATGTGGAAATTTAAACTGGATTTGGGTCCTTGGTTCTGTAAACAATGCAGAAAACAAAATTGTCACAAATGTCTCAAAGATGAATCCCAGTCGGTGAGCTGAATAAAAATAATAATTTTATTAATAACTAAAAACTCAACTATTACATTTTATTAGGAGATACTGTGTCGCTGCATAACTTGTGAAGTCGGATTACATATGGTTTGTTATGACTCCTATGAAATGAAACCATTACAAAAATTGAAAACTAATAATATGTATGTATGTATGCCTTGCATGACTTTGGCTATTCAAATAAACCCAGAAGAAGAAGACGTAGTAGATGCAGAACAATTGTATAGTGATGGTAAGACCGGACCATTCAAATATATTATACCTAATTATGAGTTATATAATATAAATGTAATTAAATATGTATTTAGATGATGTCAAGTCACGCACCTCAAGTAATATGTCTTTATCATCTGACGAAGATGACACAGATTCAGAAAGTAGTATATCCGATAGTTCATCAGGATATAATGAAAACGATGAATTTGAAATCCCAAATATATCAAAATGGAATCAACAACAAGTGTTTGAATATTTATCAGAGAAATTACCCAAAGAAATTGTTCATCAAATAACTAAATTTGTAAGATATTATTAATTAATTTATAAAAATAATATTTTCATAATGTTATTCCATTGATAATGAATACTAATGTTGTCGAACTGCGGTACAAAATACGCTCCACTAAATCTACTAGCAATCCTGGTGATAATATCCAGAACTGACTAGTCGGCAGGTTATAAGATATGCCGTCAAGTCTGGATACTAACACTAAGACCGCTAGCAGATATAGCGTAGTGTATTTTATACCAATTTGCTGCACAGTAGGTGTTGAGTGAATCACTGTACTGGTATGTTAAATTTTAATTCAATATTAGGTATTTTATCATTGTTTACAAAAAACGATTCTGAATGGAGAGTCTGTCAGTCTATAATATATTTCAAGTAAATTTCATGATATGTTTTTTGATATTGCTATTAGAGTAACTTATTTTCCTATTAGTATCACAGTAGGTTCATCTATGTTTTGCCGAAAACATTTCATTTATTGTAATAGAGTATATTTCTATTATATCATTGTTATTAATTTTTGAGTCAATTTTTTTTTTTTTTTTTTTATTAGCTTCTAGATAAAACTATGATAGCTCGACAATTACAAAATTGTTTAAGTACAAAATTAAACATTACAATATGATATAGATTAAAATATTACAATCATAATATGAATTGAAGTCCTAAGGTACAATAATTACATTTAAATAACTGGCGATTAAAAATATTTTAATTCAATTTATTATGAGATAAGAAAGGTAATCGGAGTATAATTGGACTAAGATGATAAATAAAATAGGTGGCTTAAAATTAATCTAAATATTTTGAAAATATCATTGTGTACATTTTGGCTATAGTAAAATTCATAAATTTACGATATACATAAGATTTTTAAATCCCCAAAAATAATATTTTTGAATTACAACAAAATAACTAACATTGTTTAAATATGTACAATTTTGTCAAAATTTGGCTTTGAAATTTCTATGAAAAAAAACTAGTGCGATGGTTGGAAGCGGTCACTAATGTGGCTGCGATCAAGCATCGTTTGACGTCACCTGCTTCTGGATAGGTCAGGATGACCTATAATTCCCACACAAACACGTTTTCTCATGTTGCTGAGGGTATAAAAAAGTTGTAAAATCAATACATTTATCGCATTGAATCACTCAGAATCTATATAGGTTACATTGTACTAACAAGTATTCTATCATTTTAGAAGCTCGATGGCCAAGCTGTACTTTTACTTCAACGGACCGATATCACACCGAACATGGGTATGAAACTTGGACATGCCTTGAAATTTTACCAACAAGTACGCATTTTACAAACCCAAAGTACACTCAGTAGATTATATTGGGGATAATTATTATTACACCCATCATCTATTTATTATCGGATGACATAAAGTTGTGTTCTTGATTTTTTTTTTTTACAAAGTATACTTATAGTTAGTTTTAAACCTGTCTTTTAAAAATGTATTATTTCATAAACATATACTTTGTGTTAACCAATAGTGAAGTAATTTACTTGTTCAACTAATTTTATATTAAAATACTTGATTGTCAATATTGTAATTTTGGCTTCATTGCATTATATTATAAAGATGCTCAATTAAAAATGTATATACTCTGTGGTATAATTATTACATTTGTAAGTAATGCAAACATTAAAATACAATAATACATACTATAGTGACCATGGCTCTACCCCGAATATGCCCCACTATAAACATAATAATTCGATCATATTTATAAACTAAAAGAAACTTGTAATAATTCACTGTAGGTACACAAAAATATATGATTAACAATAATATACTACTTTATTTTATATAATATATTTAATAATACTACCTACAACCTAATTGTATTTTTAATTAATAGTATTATCTATTATAACGTTCCTTCGTGGTTTGTAATTAATAATTTGTATAATAAAGGTATATTTTATAGATGTAGAATGATGCGTGTACTGTATTTTATATTTATATATTATATAAACATGGTTTGGTTTGAGTGCAAGAAAACCCGCATGTGTTGTCTCTGTCTTAAAAGTGCATAACATACCAAATTTTACCTTCAGCAGATCACGTTTACCTCTGTTAATTTAAAAATTACAGTAAATTGACCTCTTACAAAATCTAAAGGTAAGATTATCTTTGCAACCTTTTGGGTTTTTTATAATATTTTAATTTTAAAGCAAGTTATGAGTATTTTAAGATGTACAAACAATTTACATTTTTAAAATACTCATAAATAACTTTTAATTCAAAATATAATAAAACTCCCATAAGGTTGCCTAGATAATAATCTTACCTTTAGATTTTATAAGAGGTCAATTCACTCTAGTTTTTAAACAAACGGAGCTACATATTATTATGTTCTGCTGAGCTTACAATTTTTGCTGTTATGCACTTGGAGACAACAAATTTCCTTTTAGCGTCCTCTTAAGGAGCTATTAATATGTATATTAATAATTCTCGGCTCTGCTCCTTGGAGATTTTTTTAATAAAATCAGTCAGTATTATCGTAACCACAGTGTAATATTAAATGTCTCCAACTTGAATGGCTTGAACTGTTGAAATCAACATGAATGGTTATGTTAGCCATTACCGAGTATCTGACGATTATCACAGATATTGACATGGCCGGCCTAAAGGGAGTTGGGCGAGGTGGCCCTGGCACCAGGCTCTGTGCTTTCACTTTGCACCTTTACCTTATCAAAATTACAACAATAATTTAAAGTTTATAAATGTATTGATATTAATTACTGTGTGGTACTACTTTAGTATTTATAATCAATGCTTAATGCTTATTTAATAATGACTATTAGACTATTGACTTTTATTAATTTATTAAAAGTATTATTGAGTTTGAGTATCTATGTACCTACTACTTGCCGAATCCAGTGGTGCCCGATAGGCTACTGTGATAATACGTACTACGTAATCAATAATTTTTCATGAAAACTGTTTTTCTCTATAATTGGTAATACTGATTTGCTTACATTATTGACTTACATGAATAGAATATCTTGATCTATAAATATAAGTACACCTAATTATCAGCTTATTTTCTTCGTAATTGGTAATTTGTATGTCTACACCATATTTTACTTATCATGCAGCACTTGATAATATGGTACCATTATTATTTTATTTTGAGAACCCTCAACGTTATTGTCACTAGCGAACTGCGAACACTCATTACTTAAGTAATTATTTTTATTATTAGACTATTAATTTCTATATAATTATAACATATATACATTATATTATCTATTTTATTTGACAGTTTGTTATATAGTAGATTTGAGTGTCTTATTATTCTGAATTATTAGGTATTCATATTTATTATTATTGCCATCACAACATTTTTTGTCAAGTCTTGTGATCTTGGTGTAAATCAATATATTTATATATATTATATATTCGTAAAAAATACTTGGCAGGAATGTGTATAGTTAAGCAGACTGCTTGCCTAAGTAACACTGACATTTTAATTGTTGTTGTTTCTTCGAAAATTATGTGTACGAATGAAAAGTGTTCGAATTTTATATATCAGAAAATTTAAATGCTCGAATATTATGTGTGAATGAGTGTCTGAATTAAAAGTGTTCAAATGTTATCTGTTAGAAAATTTAAATGTTTAAATATTATTTTTATTTTGGAATCAACAAAATGTATTTTTTCGGTATACAAATTAATTATTGTTTTTATTATTTATAATTTAATTATACAATTAAATATGATATTATAATACACTTACACAATCATTCAAGCACATTTATTTAAACCATTATTGAGGGGCCCTACTATTGACCGAATCGTGTGCCAATAGCCATTTTGTATATTTTGTTAAGTGTAATATCAAATATAAAATCAATAATAAAAAAAAAAACAGGGCTGACGGAAGGGAACCATGGACCCTCTTGCTACGCCACTGAGTTGAGTTGCAAGTCACAGAAAATCAAAAATAACTCTTTCCAAACCATAATTTTTGCTAACAAGATCAAAACAATTGTGGAGATGAGTACAAAATAATAGGACCCAGAAAAAGGAGTGCTTAGGAATGTTTGTACATTTGACCAGTTTTTTTCAAAATCACAATCGATCTTCAGGAAGTATGTTTAATTTTTACCAATTTTACTAGTTTTTATAATTATAGAAACAAAAATATATTTCTGATTTAATTTTTCGCGATATATTTGCATGTGGCTGAGTGTGCGAGGGATGCATCCAGCGGCGTTACAGCGATTCACGGAAACACACCATAATGTTCATTTACTACTCACACATGGACATAGCTTAAATGTACATGTCATGTGAATTGCCTAAATATTACTCCTTATAACATAATAGCCCGTTAAAAGGATATTGATGAAACTCCGGAATTTTATTTTAAGTAATAATTATGTAAATTTAAAATAAAAAATTATAATACAACCACTCCACCACAACTTCCCTTACCAAAGCTAAATAGTTTTAAAACTGATAACTGATAGGTTAGGTATGTTAGGTTAGAGCTATAGAGTAGGTACTGTATGTTTGGCTACAGAGACCACGGGTGTAATATTAAAGACAAAAAAATATCAACAATTTATGTCCCGAATAAACAATTTTTTTAATTAACTTTTTACATATATCATTAGGTATTTACGATCGACTAGATTAGGTAGGACAAATTTGGACGAAATTACTTATTAAAAAACCTAGAATAACTATTTTAGTTATTTTGTTGTGATTGAATAATATTATTCGTGGGTACTTGAAACTTCTAAAGTGTACTATCATATATCTATGATAGTATCAGGGTTTGTTGTTGATGTATAACGCGTTATAAGTACCCAATGGATATTGTGATATGATTAATTTTAAATTCATTATAGGTCAATTTTTTTTTAATACCATAGATATGCATATAATATGTCTTATACATGGACTGACATACCGTCTCCGTTCAGAATCATTTTTCTTATACAATGATATTATATCGTTGAATTCAAATTTAATAACATCCATTATACAGTGACCCACTTGTACTAACCTACTGTACAGCAGAGCGACATCCACTTGCCCACCTTTTTTTCTTTTTTTTGTGTCTGTCATCACGTTTTAGGACAGTAAAAGTGCTTGGATTTTCTTCAACAGTATCTTTTCTGATAGGAAAGTGAATCTAGTTGGTACCTACTTTATACAATTTATTTACTTTAAGTAAAATGTAATGAAATTACTGCTGCGTTACAGTAATTTGTAATTTGCATTAAGTACGTTACTACTATTTACTAGTTACTACCCAACACTGGAAACAAGACTATTCTACGAAAACGATTTCATGAAAGAAAATGGTTTGCTCGCCATGCCCATGCGGGTAGGTTATAATATGAATATACGATGTAACCAAAAATTTTATGTTTTGTAGGGACCGTGGTATAGATTTTAGTGTTCCCCCAATAACTTATTCCTGAGGGGGTATTATTTTTTTGTTATAACTAATGATTTTTTGTCAGCATATATCCTGTACCTATATACAATAATTTTCTCCTTTATTTTCGAAATGATTTATTTCTTACAACATGCGATCTTTCTACAACACCGCAACTATATATCTATTTATTTATTTACATTATTTATCAATTTATGGAATAATTATAATAGGTATGTTTATGGAGGATGGTAGTTATCACACTCCACCGTTATTACAACAATAGATACAAAATAATAAATATCTACCGATTCATACGCCGACCTTTAAACCGTTTGATATGTATTATGTATATAGATTAATTCGTCTACAACAGTATACGCAGAAATAGTATATAATAATTTTTTTATTACATTAATATATACTTAATAGTTAAAACTATTATTATAATATAAACTGTCGTGTTTTTCTACTGCCACAGCCGATCTGCAGTAATGTAGGAACATTAAATTAACGCCAAAGCCAATAATAAATTATGAAATACTGATTATCAGCCTATACTATGATTACCTATATTATTTTATATTTTATGACTAAGTACTTGAATCAAATAATCTATACACACAGGAAACATTGATAATGAATAACTATTATCAGTTATCAACCAAATGTTTAACTTTATAAGTATAAATTATGGTTCCTATTTTGGTATTATTTGTATTATAATTTATAAACCATATAAAAACTAGAATCTTAGGCGATTAAAAATCAACAATTTTATACAACAAAGTAATACAGTAACACACTAACACAACTTATATTGTTATATACTTATTATACTCGTTTCTAAAATTATAAACTTATAAAGTTATAACACTTTGCAGCACTATCTACTAACTTTTATAAATTTAACAAGTTTTAAATAATTATAAAACAATTTATAATATTATAAGTACCTACCTAAATCAATAAGTAATAAATAAAACACATCAACAATTTTTATATGAGTTTTAAAATTTCTAAGTAGTAAGAAGGCTATGTTTAAATTTGTCATACCTACTATAGATATTTTGTTTAACAACTTCTACATTATATTATGTAAATGAGTTATAAATAGTTTCTTTGTTTGATTAGAAATTAAATATTTCTAGAAATTATTTTTCACGAATTTTAAAAACTCTAGTTTTAACTACTTACTGATAATATCTACCTACTCCTACGGTCTACGGGTTTTTATAGATCAAAGTACTCTGAATAATATTCGGCTTCGAGATATGAAATGAATATTGCATGTTATAGTTCGAAATACTAAGAAACTTAAAAAAAAATAAATAAAAAAGATTACGATAAGAAATATTGGTAAACTTTTTTCCACGTTCTCAGACCTCCGCAGGGAACACAGCAGCACTCAATATAATATAAGACGTGTGTGAAGTTGGCACCCCAAATTTATAGTATCGTCACCCAACTGGTATCAAATTTTTGCAAATTACAATTACAATTTGCAACAATAAATTCGGTTTTCCAACTTCACGCACGTATCCATAAGAGTAAGTCACACTATGCACAACATAGCAAAAACTGTTTTCACACCATATATTATGTTGTAAAACTACCGAATTTTCGTAACACGTAAAGAAGAACTTTATCTGTGCCGCGTTTTCTCTTTCTAAGCACAGTCCATTAGTAATAGGTCAATGGTTTTTTTTTAATTACACAATCCAATCATTTTTTTTAAGCAAATGAAAAAAACGAAATGTTTAGAAGCAAATAACTTTTATTGTATTTATGTTATCTAAAATAAAGGCACGCTGTTTCATAGATAAAGCTGTTGATCATTCTAGCTATAATCTAAAAACTATAACCATAGCAAGTTGTCTACATCAATTTTGGTTATAACCAAGAAAATATTCTTTTATTATCTATGGTTATAAAAAATTTCAAATTTGTTTTGAATATAATCATGTTATTTAAATTTGATAATTTGTATTGATAATCAAATAACAATATAATTTATAAGATATTCAAAAAAAATACCTTTTTTCATTTTTTTATTTTTTATTAAGTTTGAAGTTATAGTTATGACTTATGAATTTCATATTCATTATATCATACGGCGCTACAATTAAATTAAAAAAAAATCCCTGGGGTAATCGTAGTAGTAAGTTAATCTACCTTTTGAATTCTATTTGCATTTATTTATGTGGCAAATTTATTCCCTCAATGATTTTCGTGATTTTTAATAATGGTATCTATACAAATTAAATTTTTCATTTTTTATCGCACCTAAGGTGATCTAATGAGAGTTATTTTTATATTTGCTGAAAACGACCCGCGACTTTATTTTTTGTACTCATTTTAGGTGACGATATTTTCTATAATATAAGAGAATGTACAAGGAACGTATGCCATGATCGTGATTGCCGTTCAACGTGTAGCTACAACCGCCGCACGCCGTCGAAACGACCGCCGAGCCGCCGCCGCCGAAACTGAAAAAAAGTTACGATTAGTCCATGAGCTCCTGGTACTCCCGGGCATCTTTTTTTTAGATCAACCCCACAGACCATCAATAATAATAATTGGATCCTTTTTTAACATACTTCCTGGAAATTTTTAATTTTTTCGGTCTTAAATAAAATTAAAAACTTTGTAATCTGTTAAGGAATCTGAAATTTTATTAATCTGGTTATTAATTATTATCAAACATAATGTAAAAACTAAAAAGTTTATTTTTTTTATTTTTTTCAGAAATGAAGATACTCGTTACATATGCCAGTATTGTAACAAGGTTATTTCAAGGCGTGTTACATTATAAAAACACTTGGAATCACATGAAAACTCTTCCAGCAGTCTAGATTCAGAACTATCTGATGATGAAAATGAAAAATCTAATTTAATAACAGAACATAGAAATGAAGATAGCAACAAACATGAGGATCAAAATCCAATCAATAACATTTGATTGATTTAATTTTAATAAATTCGTATTTTTTTTAACTTTATATTAGATATTATTTTTTGGATAATTTCTTACAGCCTGCATTTAATGAATTCTGAATAATTCATAGTAATTTGTGAATTGAATCTATATATTTAACTTTGAATTATGTTATGAATTTATTCAATTATTTTAAACTTTATTGTTAGCTTTATTATTAGTTTGGGGGGTGTAGCAAGGTTAGATTGACCACTGCAATTGGCCAAATGGTTAGAGTGGTTTACTAATATAATAAGAATTTGAAGCACATTTTGCATACCCATTTAGTAGGTTAATCACTTTGTTATTCATCATACCATACCATTGTTATTGGACAAAATAATATTTCTGTAGTTTGGGACTCTGATCTTTCTTTGTTTAAGTGACTTTCAGTTCACAAATGGATTTTTCGACATCTTTAAAGTATAGAAATCCTGTTGACAAAAGTTAAAACTTTAAAAGTATTCAGAATATAATATTAGCTCAAAATCAATATTTTAATGGAAAATACACAGAGATCAATTTACTTATTTACTGATACTATTTCAGCATCCAAAACTGAAGACAATATAATTTTACAGCCACCAGTCCAGGGCCAGACTAAGTAATTTTTAGAGATATTCCTAAAGTATAATTCTACAAATTCCGTCCTTATCACCAGTTGAAAGGTTATTTAGTAAGGCAATACAAGTATTAATACCTAGGTGTAATAGGTTAAATGATACAATTTTAAAAATAATTTTATGTTGTAGATCTAACATGTTTTGAATATTATTATTATTTTATAAGCATTTATTATTATTTTTTTTTTCAAATGTTAGGTAGTAGCTTCTTTGTATTATTATTAAATTAAGTCAGAGAAAGACTTTTCATATTATGTATTTAAAAATAAACTATTTTTCTTGAATGTTTTAATTTAATATGTATTTGTTTTTAAATTAATACCTTTATCACTGAATATTTGCAAAATTAAACATGAAATTATCTGAAATTTGTGCAAGGCGGAAAATGTTGTCGACCTCCTCCGCGGAATGTAATTTAATTCAACGTGTTGGAACAATGTTGGTTAAAATCAATTTCAATACGAATTGACAAAATCAAACACACCTCGGTGTATGAGCAATACACACATAGCTCCATCCATAATATATGATCTAAGGTAATACCATTGCCCATTGGGCATTGATTATAATAGTATTCAATATGTATAATCAATTTTTTAATGCTAATAGACCTGCTTTTTGTACACTATGAGCGGTCAATGTAATATCGTTTATACTTAATATGACTTTATATTATGAATTTGTACGCAACTCGTGGCCAGGTACTGCGCGTGCAGCGTGATACCAATTTGACTCGTACATAAAAAATCACCTACGACTTCCGACTTTATAGTAGGTCTTATAATAATATGCAAGCTGTGTAGTGATGTACTGAGCTCTGACGATACTCAACATTTTCACGGCACGTCATATTATGATATCAAGCTTAAATCTTGGTGTCATATTATGATACCAAGCTTAAATCTTGGTAATATTATAATATATATTATATATACTTTTAGTATAATAGTATATAATATTATACTAATAATATATATTATGTATTAATATCACTATGCATCTGTACTTTTGTATATTATTTACTCAGACACAGTTAATATGATCAAATAAATTTAAAAATTAATAATACCTATTATTTATACAATTATACATATAATTAATTTTATTAATTTTAGTTTAATAAATTGTTAGACTTAAATAATTTTTATATTTTATAAACTAATCTTAATTTAATTATTTTAATTTGAATAACATATTGATAATAATTATAATATAGATTTTGCCAGCTCAGGGCATTTTGTGGGCTATTAACATATTTAACAAAGTATTCTCTAACATCTTTAGCATTTGAAGGATAATTTCCAACGCTCCTTCTCTCTTCTATTCCTCCAATGTTGCAGTTTTCTAAATATCGTTTGCCGTATCCATGTCTGCGCAGAACAAAGTTATGTAATATATATGCTGCTTTAGTAATTTTAACTGCAAAATCTGGAGAAGTCAAAATTGGTGTATGGAATACTTTCTATTTGTTTGAAAGAATTAAAATGTACATTCAATGTAACGTCTAGTCCTGGACAGTCAGTAATTAAAAATCCTCCGCTCATTTTTCAAGCTTTTCCCTGGAAATGGTCCCAACAAATGTTAATTTAAAGCAAAAGCCTCGTCACCGACTACAATAAATGGTTTAGGTACACCATCTTCATCACTAGGCAAAGGAGCATCGGGGGGGGGGGGGGGAAGTTAACTTTGTCAGCATAAAGTTTTTTCCCAAACCGTGACTGTTTGAATCAGTGGCGTCCGCAGGATTTTTCAATGGGGGGGGGGGGGGCTTGAAAATTAGTTACAATTTAATTTTTATTTTGTCCAGTCTAATAATTGCAGACGTTTATTTGGGGTATATTAAAATGTTTGCAACTTTTCATCTTTTCTTGTCGAAAAAATGCTCTGATAATAATCTTCGATGCCCAGTGTATGTTTTTGGAAGCAAATTGGATCTAGTTAGTACTTTTAGGAGGTCGAAAATGAAAATTCTTAGTGCTTTTAAAAATAATTGGAGAAAAAAAAATGAAAATTTATTTAAATTGTTTGGTAACAAGCTTGGTTATGCCGTCTTAACTAGGATTGTATTTGATTAATTAAATTTTTTTTTTCTATAAATGTCAATAAAAAATTATTTATGCCGTCAAAAAGCTTAAAAATGTAATACGTAAGTTTTTTTTATTATAGCTAAAATATTATCAATGTGTAATAATAAGTGTTGTAATAAGCATTTAAAGTTCAAATTTCGTCAAAACCACGGTTAATTTGTAGTTCAAAACTTATAAAATATGTATATCTAAGGCTAGACAATTTAATACAAGGTCTTTCATACAAGTAGGTAGTTCATACTTTTACCGAAAAATTACAGATACTTTATGAAAATTGGTATGCAAATACAATGATTTTTCAAAAATGAATTCATTCTGGTAAGACATATATGAGATTTGTGTATAGTTGACAGTTTAAACTTGATTAATATTTTTTTGAAAAAGTAATAATAATACGGGCAATGGGGGGCTTCAGCTCGTTAGCCTCCCCCCTGCGGACGCCACTGGTTTGAATATATTACAGTCATTCTCTTTGCCACACGATCCCACATCAATAATTCTGAAGCAATAGTTTGCATCACACAATCCAAGCAGAATTAATGAAAATAAGACGTGTTTATAGACTATAGTTATAATAAAGACGTCTAGTTTTTTTAGGACATTGCAACTTTATGTGTTTACTGTTTACCATCAACTGCAGCAACTATGTTTGGAAATTGAGTTTTTTCAAAAAACCCTTTTGCCATATCTAACCAATTATCGTCTGTAGGTATAGGCATTTCTATTGCTTCTAATATGGTTTACGACACTTGACAAGTCTCTTTTATTAGTTTTGAAATAGTTGAAATTCCCATTAAAAATTCAAAATATAAGGTTCAAAAAATTTCACCAGTTGCCTTTTTGGATATTTAGTTTCACTAATCAAATTTATAAAACTGTATTTTTAATGATGTGTTAAGTTTCTACACAATTTTATTATTATTTAATGCAAAAAAATCTGTATAATATATAATAATTACATACCTTCATTTGAACATAGGTTATATTAATTTCAGTATACAACTAATGATTTTTTTTTTTTTTTTTTTTTAATTGATCTTAAGCCCGGCAAGTATGGTCATTAGCTGTATGGTTTTTTTGTAGGTTTTTATGTTGGTAGGGGGAGGAACACGTGTGTGTTGGGTTTGGCAGAATTTTGAATGGGGCACCCGTAGGTTTCTGCCATGCCCCGGAGTGGGGGATGGCGGCACTTGTTCTCCGGACACCGTGACTTGCCCGGAGAAAAATACCGCCCAGTGGTCGAGAGGATCGAACCCGCGACCGCCAGCGCCGCAGACGACGTGTCCGACCGCTCGGCCACCTCGTCCCGCCAACTAATGAATTATTTATGTGTATTGTGTATTATTGTACAAATATACACAGTTTTAATATAAACTCAATACTACATACTAGTTGGTACTCCAGTATTTTTAATTGTAAAATAATTTATGAAAAGATTATAACAAATAATATGCTTAAAAAGTTATATTTACACTTTATACTATTATAAAAATAAATAAATAAACATTGCTATTAGCATTGTAGAAAATATTTCAGTAAATATTAGTTTTTTTTCAGTTGATGAAATGAAAAAAATATAGAGATTAATTATTAGAGACTGTTACAGAAAAAAATGTGTCACAAAATCTGGACAGTGAGCTTATAAAGTTAAAAAATATATCTATGCAAATATTTTAGAATTTTTACGATTTTTAGATTATAATAATAGTTTTTGGTCTATTTAAAATTTATAGAATATAACATACATAATATATAATTCGACAATACGGAAAAATCGTACCTAAAATTATATTTATTTTTTTTCCGGTTCTAAGAAACATTAGGTATTTATAGAAATTATAAATAGAAATTTTGCTCATCGGCATAAACGATATACATATATAATTTGATGTATTATTAATTAATTGTTATATTATTTAAAAATATACTGTTTTCGTCGGCGACTAACAAGATTGTCATCTTTGATATTACTGATATTATATAAAATATAAATATTAGTTCATGTTTTGCATTTTGTATTGTCAAGTGGAATTATGACTATCGAAGCAAGGTAAACAATTATAACCTCAGCTTTTAAAAGGTAGGTCAAATCAATTTTTAAATAATATTATGTTATAATTTATAATAAATTTATAGTTAAAAGTCCCATAAATTATAATCTGTATAGGTACAATTATTATTAAAAAGATGGGCAACTGGGTGTCGCTCTGCTGTACCGCGGTAGGTTACAAGTGGGTCACTGACCACTGTATAATGGATGTTATTACATTTGAATTCAATGATATTATATCATTGTATAAGAAAAACGATTATGAGCGGAGACGGTATGTCCGTCTAGGTATAAGACATATTATATACTTATCGATGGTATTAAAAAAAATTGACCTATAATGAATTCCAAATTAATCATATCACAATATACATTAGGTACTTATAACGCGTTATACACCAACAACAAACCCTGGTACTATCATAGATATATAGTAGTAATGTAGTATACTTTAGAAGTTTCAAGTAGGTACCCACGAATAATATTATACAATCACAATAAAATAACTAAAATACCTAGTTATTCTAGGTTTTTATTATGTAATTTCGTCCAAATTTGAATTTAAAATATCTGTAAAAAATAACTGTGTTCATATATTTTTTAGATTTTTTGGTTACAGCATGAACTATTTATGAGAACCTTTGTTTTAAATTTGCAATCCTTAGCTATAAAAACTGAACATTTTATAATTTATTAATTACCTACAATAATTGATAATTTTCGAGATTTTGATAAATTTTGTCAAAATTCGATCTTCAAATGCTTATAAAAAAAAATTGTGCATATGTATTTTTATAATATTTTTCAATTGCTATTGTAACAATATATCAGGAGCCTTGTATTAAATTTTTACACTTTTTGGCCCAAAGGATAAAACTTAATTGATATTTATAGAAACAAAAACTAAAAAAATTGAAAACTGAAAATGTCCGTAAACAGCTCAAAAAGAGTCAAATATTTTCAAAATTGTACAGTGTATAGGAAATGCTAATATGAACAATCAGTGAAATTTTCATGTACCTATCTACATTATTCGTTTTTGAATTACAACAAAATAAGGAAATCGAGTGAATATCCAATGTTGTAAAAATTTGAATTAAATAAATTTAATTTGACTTTCTTATAGACATTTTATTTTTGATAAAGGTAGATAATCTTATAAGGAATCTTGTATTACATTTTAAAACCTTCGATTTAAAAAGAAACATTTTTACGAATTATTATTAATTATTTATTAACTCAAAATAATTTGCTAATTTTCGTAATTTTTCCATATTTTGTGGACTTTAAATGCTTATAAAAAAAAATTGTGAAGAAGGATTTTTAATATTTTTCAAATGTCATTCTAACAATATAGTAGGAGCCTTGTATTAATTTTTCAAGCTTTTTTAACAAACAAATAAAATTGTATTGATATTTTTAGAAAAAAAACTAAAAAAAATTGGAAAATTAAAATGTGCCTAAACAGTTCAAAATAAATCAAAATATTTTGAAAATGTTATCGTGTATAGATAATGCTAATATAAACAGTAAGTCAAAATTTCATGTACCTACGGTCGTTTGTATAAGAGTAACACCATAAACCAAAATCGATTTTTTGGAAAACAGAATTTGTGTAAAAATTCCCGTTATTCCTTAATTTTTATGTGTTTAATCCCGGTGCTTGTGAAAACTATTGGGAATTTTAAAATTTGACCTCCCAAACTCACCAACTAGATTCACTTTCCCATCGATCAAGATACTGTTGAAGAAGAGCGAAGCAGTTTTACTGCCCAAACCGTAATGACAGACACAAAAAATAAAAAAAAACACACATCATTGTAAAATCAATATATTCATCGTTCCACTCAGAATCTAAAATGTTTTCTGTGAACTTTTGATTAATTTTCATCTTTTATTTTAAAGATAACACCGATGATTTTCACAATGTTGAAGGCACAGTTAATAACATTATTAGAACGACGGCTTCACCTTTTAAAGTGACAAATATTAATGATACAATGACAATAGAAATAACTGAACCGTATATTCCACTGCTATTGACACCGGCTGGTTGGAATCTTTCACAAGTGATTCATTAATTGGTAAGTACCAATGTGTTGAATTAATAGAAACTATAATTAACAAATTTGTGAAAAAATATATTTTTTCCAGACAAAGTAAACAAAATTAATCATACAACCTTAAACACATGGGATGAAATAAAATCAATTAATGAAGAAATCTAATGATTAGTAATAACCGTATGCAAGTACATATTGATGACAACAATTCTTTGGATTCCATGAATATATTTGAAGTTATGATGTCTGTTTTACCAATAGTAAATTAAGAAAGTCTAACATCATTTGAAAAAAATCTTTTAGATAATAATTTAAGAAAAAAAGTAATACGTTTTAAAGTTATAAAATGTATCATTATTATAACTATAGTCTATAATTATATTTTAAAATTAATAAAATTCTTATTCTTTATGTGTGTAAGTTATCGTGTTTAGTAAGGAGTACTATTCAAAGAACCTACTACCCAAGCTATATTAAGATATTTATTTGATAATTCATTTTTACAAAACTATAGTAAGGTACAAAGAGAAAAAACAAAAAATAGTATTTTTAACTATACCTAGCCATTTGTTCAGTAATTTTTGTTACGTATGTTTGTTATTATCGTAAGGTAAACCACTAGTCAAATTTATGTGTAATAGATTACAGATTTCCTAAGATTTATAATGTTTTCTAAGTTTTTCATTCATTAACCACTTGTTTCCAAACAATTTTACTACGAAAAATAGTCATTTGAGCTGTCTTACAATCTACCTTACAAGTTACAACAAACTATTACTATAAAAATATTTGTTTTAAAAAAAAATAATTAAAGTGATGAAATTAATAATTTTAATTGAGTAGGTATAAGCATATTATAAAGGTTTGTTGAATGAATATATTGATTCATAAATTTTTATTTAGTGCAACCTAAGTGTAAACATGGCCAAATATTGGTATAATCACAATTATTTAAACTTATAGCATTGAACCAATTTTAAGTTGATTAATAAATTATGTATTATGAATATGTTTTGATGAATTCTGCGACTGTTTAAAATGTTTATATTATCATCAAAAAAATAGGTTATCTCAAATTTTTGATTTACTAAATACAATCTGTGATTTACTAATTATTAATCTATAATATTATTCACAACTAATTCAACTTGCAAAGTGCTGTGCTTAGAATAATTATTCTGAACAAAAAAAGTCTTACTCACAGCCCACAGATATGTAAACTGCAGTACACTACCACATCTCTCCAGGATATTTGTACGGCACATTCACTCACCAATGTACGAGTCAGCTACTGACTTAGAGTTACATCGTGTTAGGATTCTTTTTAGCTCTCTCCAAGCTTGTTCTATGTGTTGAGTGTGGTACCGAATTGAAGCCAGTCTGTTATTAGGAAGCGCTGCCTCCAAATGCTTGTCCAAACATTCAGGGGAAAACCGTTCTGCTGGCACCTAAAATGGGGGCAAATGTTTTGGTGGCTTCAAAAAATGTGTCGAATGGTTTACACTACCATGACCACTAAAAAAAAAAAGTTCGTTTTATAGAGGATCTTATATAAATACACAAGAATCTTAAGTTAAAAAACTACATTTCATAAGCTTAAAAAAACTTCAATAATTACCTAAATATCAGCCCACAAGCATAATATACACGTTCTATGTCAGACATAAATCGTACAAATTGGTCATGTACACTGCCACATTTCTAGAGGATATTTGTACGTTAAATGCATTGTACTCGACTGTCTCGACTACGTACGAGTCATAGACTAAAAATACATAGGTACCTATGTTCGTTTTTTACAGGATCTCATATAAATATACAAGAATTTTAAATTAATAAGCTACATTTTGTAAGCTTAAATGTTTGTAATAACAGCAAAAAATATCCTTAATTATCTAAATATCTGCATACAAGGATTATGAGCTCTCCACATATCACTACAGTCTACAGATAAACGAATCCTGGTAGATATAAAACTGCATTATCGGCAGTAATGTATCTGTTGTTCTATCGGGAACAATTTTACCGAACACTTTTTTTCGTTGTACGACTAATACCACCTGTAGTTAAATTTTGTAATAATATGGAATATTGTTTTTTCTTACAAAAATAAGTTTAATACGACCGGTGCTGATGCCATTTCCCCCTCAAAAATACATGGGTCACAAAAAATAATATTATCAGTAAATTCTATTATTTAAATGATTGCCATTGTTTACATATTTTACTATTACGGCATACGAGTAGATCATACCACCAAAGAGCTAAGTAGTATACATTTTTTCCCCAGAAATACAATTTATGGGAATAATACGATACTCTTAGAATTAACCAAATACCTATCATATTTTTTTTTGTTTTGATTGAAAAAATAAAATATTTTTTTTCCGCATTAAACTTTTTTTTTCTATACTTTCCATGGTAGCGTCAACCCGTAAATAGATTTCAGGCAGTACATTAAAAATAAGTATTTTCAAAGAAATTTTAAACTTTGCGGAAATTTCAGTAAACCGTCACCGGCTTCTCCAACAAAAACTTCTTAAGTTAAATATTTTAAAAACAAAAATCCAAACAGCGCTCCATGTCATCGCTCGTCCCACATTGTATTTCGCTTTGAATAAATGTTTCATCTACTTCCACGATGTCTTGACTATCTCCTATTAACGTATAATCGTGGTTTGCGATCTTCGTGGCAACATCGCGGAAGTATTCGCAAAACGCTAAAGCTGTTTTTTTTGAGACTTTAACCTTTTATCAAAAGTAAAGTAATACAGACTATAAGTATCGACATAGATTTGATTTTATACATTATTGGTTAAATCAGTGTACGTACAATATATATTGTACAGAAAGGCTGGCTAAGTTAAATATTTTTTATTTTATACGTGAAATTGACATTTTGAATTTGTTTTCATCAGGGATGGAAAACGTTATTTAACAAAAAAAAAAAACAAAAACAAAAGACAACTGTAAAACAATACAAAAAATCCCAAAAACAGAGAAATATAATAACATAATTAAAAACAAAAACGAAAATAAATTGTAATACTATTACTCCACAAAAAAAAAATTATACTGATATAGTAATATTTACGTATACTTAAACGAAAAATTTCAAAATGTTTTGAACTTGATGGATTTTCTTAAAATTAATTGAGAAAAGCTAAGTTATTTCAACTGTAAATGAAACTAGTTAAGTTCATAAGTTGATTAGAAAATAAACTAATACTAGTTTAGTTAAAAAGTTAAAAAAAAATAACTTTTTAACTAGTTAATGCCCAAAACAAAGTTTTATTCGCATAAAACCAAGGCGTTAGGTAATAATATTTTATACATTTTAATCACATTCAATTACATCTTATATTTTAATCGTACACAAATCGTGTATAAATAAGTACCTATTTATAGTATTTATATACACTGTTTTAATCACTATTATAGAATCTAGAAATAGTAAAAAAAAATTTTGTTAATAGAATTTAAAATGAGAATGCATATAATATTAATCATTATAGTTTATAAATAATATTTGATACTTCCGATACATTCCCACACTCCCACATCACTATGCCCAATTAAATATATACACAACTAGTAATGCGTGTCTATAGTATAGATACCTACATAGCTATAAAATATTAAAATATTAGTGTATAAATAGTTCTAAGAACAGTCATTACACAATATATCATAACAACTGTTTAATATAATTGCTTCAAGAATAATAATTATTCCACTTATTCATATTAGAACATTATGCATTTATTATATTTACCTCCTGCTGGATAGTAGAAGTATTAGCTTTAATTGGCCAAAGATAAGCCATCTCCACAATCTTATGTGCACCCAATTCTCCAGCCGTGTGCACATATTCCAAAAAAGTATTTTTGGTGGGCGAAATCTTGTGACCTACAGAACACTTAAACCTATATCTCAATGTCCGTGTATAATCTGATACTAGGTATAACGGTCTACCACAGTGACATTGAGGTATGGCAAATTCACTTGGAATTATACCGAAATGAATACATAATGATTCACCTCGGTTACCAGCATTAGGTACTCCGTTCCTCATCAGTGAAATCTGGACCTAAATAGCCACCGAGTGAAAACATTGAGAGATGGTTAGGTAAAAGTAAAGTATTTAAATCCATTTTAAGAAAAAAATTAAAACAACATTACTCTTTGACGAACAAAAGTCGAATTTCGATTGGCGATTAATAGCATAGTAATACATAATGAAACAGAAAAGTATTAATATTCTAAAAATAATCTTATTCATAGTAACATAATTATAGTTTATACCACAATAATTGGTTTCTGAAATAATGCAATAATGGGGGACAGGATCGGACACTTTAAATATTATTTATAAGCTATAATGAGTAATATCAGGTATAATATTATGCATTCTCATTTTAAATACTATTAAAGAAGTACCTACCTATTTCTTACTATTTTTAAATATTCAATAATAGTGCTCAGAACATCGTACATAAATACTAACTTATACAAAATATGTGTGCAATTAAAATACAACATGTAATATTATGTAAGTATAAATGTATACTACCTAGCACCTTGGTGATATGATCTACTCGTATGCTGTATAATGGTAAAATATGTAAACAATGGCATCATTTAAATAATAGAATTAAATGATAATATTATTTTGTGAAGTTCAAATAGCATCAGCACCGGGCGACTTAAACGTATTTTAGTTAGCCAAAAAAAAATGTTCCAACTTATTTAAAAATTTAACTACAGGTGGTACCTATTAGTCGTACCTACAACAAAAAAAGTGTTCGGTCAATTTGTTCCAGATAGAACAACAGATACATTTCTGCCGATAATGCAGTGACCAGGATTCGTTTACCTGTATGGTTGTATGATAATATCATGTGGAGAGCCCATAATCCTTGTAGGCAGATATGTAGATAGTTAAGGATTTTTTTGCTGTTATTACAAAAATTTAAGCTTACGATATGTAATTTATTAATTTGAAATTCTTGTATATTTATATGAGATCCTGGATGTAAAAAACGAATATACCTATATATTTTTAGTCTATGACTCGTACAGTCGTACGTAGTTGAGTACAATGAATTCAACGTACAAATATTCTGGAGAGATGTGGCAGTGTACATGACCAATTTGTTCAATTTATGTCTGACTACATAGAACGTGTATATCTTGGGATCGTATTTAATCCTATTAATCAATTAATCCTATAACTTATTAAAAAAATAACTAAATTATTTATCGTATGTATAATAGAAAAGTATATTAAAAAAAAAAATCAAGATGTGTCTTATTTCCAGAAATCGTATATATAGGCACGTCAGCAGTAAATATAAATAACCATTTAAAACGGCCCTTTTCACCACATTTTTAAGTTCATAAATATATTATTTTATATTTAAAATATATAATATTAGACATAAATAATAAGTATATATTTTTATTTATTGAAAGTCACAATATTTTGTTGTACCTATTTAATAAAATATAATTTAACATTGTCCCTTGATAGCTGCTATGACAAAATAATTCCAAATAATGACGGAGTACGCGCAAACAAATCGGCAAAACGGAAATCCAACTATTTTTCTACTATAGTATACGAATCGAAAACCTCTTGGACGTTTTTCGATATTTTGAAATTTTCTCTGGCCGGAAAATTGAAATTTTATAATTATAAGTGTATGTTTCCGATAGGTTTCGAAAAAACTAAGGGCCTTCACGTCAGTCACATTTTTAAAATTTTATTTTGTACTTAGAATAATTTGATCAGCTATATCGGAACAAGTGCACTTTATCACCCCATGCAAATTTTTCGATTTTTTTTTTTCGGGACTTATATGGCTCATCGAGTTAAGAACGATGGTGCAATCAGAATTTATCGCTCTCACTTAGTTTCGAAGGTATGGCCTTCCAAAGTTTTCAATTTTACGTTTATACGCATGCGCTCAACACTACTAGCTGTAATGCTGCGCGCCGCGAGGTGGACTATTTTTGTTATTTTTTTGTACTTACGTATTCTAACCAGTTTAAAACGATGTTGCAATAATAATTTATCCCCCGATTTGCTATGCAACACCTCCTCAAGTGGGTCACAGGGTTAAGAAAATTGCATTTTTGTTGCACCGATTCACGTAGCGGGGTCACTCGCTCAGACAATTAAAAATATTCCTCTCCCAGAAGTAGAAATAGTCAATCTGGTTTAAATAAATTCTCACATTATACCTATAGTAGGTACCTACCTACCTGATAAATGATAATAATTAAGGGGCCTGGTCGCAACCTGTTTTTTTGCTCAAAAACATGCCTTACAGGAAAAACTCTCACGCCTTGTAGATTGGTCCGATTTCCGTAATTTTTTTTTTGTTAAATAGAGATTGGACTTGGATTTTCAAAATTATTTTTCGAAATCTTATATTACAAGTTTGAATTTAATCCATTTTTACAACTTTTTAGTTTTTCTATTATTATTTATTTTTAGCAACGTAATCAAAAATGAAAGTCCAATGAGCCCTGTAAAAAATATTCTTCTATCTCACAAAAAAAAAATTACGGAAATCGGACCAATCTACGAGGTGTGAGAGTTTTTCCTGTAAACTGTGTTTTGACCGATATAATACACCCTATCAACCCCCCCTAAATAGGTATTGGGTAGTAGATTAGTGGAAAAGTCTTATAATTGAGGTGGCAACTAAAATATAAAATTTAATTTTCAAATTGTATAGAATTGCGGACAATTTGAAAAATCGCGACCAGGCCCCTTAATTATAATAATCATTCAATTATAAATACGATTTTAGATTATATTATATTATTAAAGAAACTATATTTTAATACACAATTAAAATGTCATTACGGCAAGTGCTGCGTTCCAGTGAAGTTATAACCTCTATCAGTCCCGTGTTTGTACACTCGTTTATTTTTTATTTAGAATGGAAGCATATAATTAGTAATTGTAATTGTATAATATATTTAGTAATTGTGTGTTCTAATATTTGTAAGTACAAAATTAAATGATTGTGCCACATAGGCGTGTCTACGGTGGCAGCCTAGGGTGCCTGGGCTGCCCGTTCAATTTTTGAAAGGTGCCGGTCAACCAAGTTTTAAATCAGAAGGGTCACCATTTATTTTTTTTTAAATTTGATTTTTTTGTGTGTATCGTTATAATTACCATTTACTTACAAGGATATGTCCAACAAAATTAGGTAGATAATATCTTTATTTAACATGTATTGTCAAATTGATATCCTGACTTCGGAAATCGAAAAAACCTACTATAAAGACTTGAGACGGTACGTTTCGCATATAGGTATTATTGATATTATTGTTGTATTATGTTTGATTTGTAGCTAGATGGTGTAATCCAAGGCTGTAAAAGAATAGGGATCAAAATTTCCGAAAAAAACCCGGGGTTTTTAACCGTTTTTTCGGAAAAATTGGGAGGGAAAATTTGGTTTCATTTAAAATTTCCGGATTAATAATAATTAATAATAAATAATTTATAATAATATAAAAATATATTATCGTATCCCGCATTTCCGCCAATGATGTTTTGTTGTTATGTATTTTTCTAATAATTATAATTAATATTGTCATTACTCATTTGTCAATCGTGCGCTGTCTATATATTTTTTACAACTTACAAGTAATATTAATTATATAACATTTAAAAATACAGGTGATTTATTTTCGAGGAAATGCACCCTTCCACATAAATACCAATTTGAGATGTAGGTAACTATGTTATTTTTAGAACAAATATTGAAATAGTCGTATTATATTTTTAATACCTACTTTAATTTTAAATTTTAATACAGTAATACATTGATATAACCGTATTGGCAAATGTGAAATGACAATGACAGGTTTACTTATGTATTTTTTAAAATGGTTTTTTTTACATATGTTATTTTAATTTTTATAATATTATATATTCAATTTTTTAAATTTCCGAAATTTTCCGGTATTTTGATTTCTATAGATGAATAATATTTCTGAAGTTACTGTAGATTATTATTGTAAATAGATAATTTAGACTTTTTTTTTAAATAATATAAATATTTCATTGTGAAGGGGGGGCTTAAAAAAATACGGTTTTTGGTGTATAGGGCTTTTTTCGGTTCACTAATAAGGTAGCGCCGATCATTAGCTAGGCTGCCCCTGCCGATGAAGTCTATAGTCACGCCGATGTTGTGCCATAAGTAACAACAACAACAACCTAGGCTTAAAAAGAAGTAATAGGTACTCATTAATATAATAAGTCTCACGAATAAAAAAAAAAAAATATCGCGAAAGACGTAACACGTATAGCCGTTGCGCTCATGCGTAAAAAAACGCAAAATTGCTTACTTCCAAGGGCCATAACTTCGAATAAGTAAGTGAGAGCGACAAATTCTGATTTTACCATCGTTCTTAACTCGATGAGTTACATGAGTTCCAAAAAAAAAAAAATCGAAAAATATGTGTGGGATAGTAAAGTGCACTTTAGCCGCGATATCATTTTATTTTGCGCTTAGAAAATGAACGAGTGAAAAAAAATAGTTTAAAATTATTATTGTTGTGGTAAGTATTGATGCAGTGATAGTATTACGGGGTACTGATATGGACTTGGTAATTTTTTCCGGATTTGTTCTCCAGACCCAAAAGCCATACTTCAACCTTTAGGGGTTACACGTATTAAAAATGCAAGTTGATTATAATAGTCGAAAAAAATATTCAGTCAAAATAAATAGTAAAATATGATTCACGATGGCGTACAAACGCGAGTATAAATTAACGTAGTTTCTATGGCGTTCGGTATTCGGGAGTTACGTAACAGACCTACGGAGCGAGGAGCTTTGCACGCCGTACGTCCGGAAAAGTGAGCGCCGTTCGTCGGTCGACAGCGGTCACGTCGTGGAGGCAGTAGCCACGCGCAGTATACAAAATTGAAGGAGGGGCGTGCAGCTTGCGGCGGCTCGCGGCAGGCTGGGCGCTGGCGCGCTTATACCGCGGTTAAAAAATATCATTGTTGTGGGTGGCCCAACGAGCGGATCACTGCACTACAGTCTACAACTGCAGCTAGTTCCACGCTCCGCACGCGCATGTGCGCACCAAATACTTCTATCAACATCATAGAGTAATAAAACTATAGAGGCGGCATTAGGCAGATATTATGATTATCAGATCGAAGCAAAATTGAACGCCATTGTACCCCTCTTACAACTCTAGTGAACACTAGATGGCGTTTTCGACCATGAAATTAAATGGATAATCGACATTATATTTTATTACTCTATGGTCTATGGTGATAACTGATAATAAATGATTAATGTTTGATTAGCATTAAAAATTATAATTTTAATTATAACTATAATTTTTAACTGAATTTTAAATTTTGTAAAATTGTGAGTAACGCGAGTCTAGCCTAAAATCATCATGGTCAACTGTATTTTGTGCGCTCGGACTCAGAAACAAAAAAATGAAAACGAAAATATTACATTTCACCATAATATTATTATATATTTGTATATTATAATAAGAACCACTAGGATATATATTTTTTTGTAAAATTTGTTCTTCTTATTTTAAAATTAATTTTTATTATTCCAAATAAAATAATGTGTTAGTATATTTACAACAATTTATTTTTCATAGGATGGTTGCACTGCAAGTACCCCGTTTTCGCTTCACTTTTAGAATGATATGGCCACCCCTTGATCAACATCATATCTTATCAATTATACAAGTGATAAGCACTTGTCAAAAAACGGATAAGAGTGGATACGGCGTTTACCCTGGTGGTGTCGACTATCGAGAAATATTACTAACTTACTTATAAAGTTATAAATATTATTTATTAATTATTAGCACGAACTAAGATATACAGGACTGGAAACAATAAGGTTGGAGGGTGTGAGAGGTAAATCCTCCTTAATGTATACAATGAGCGGGGTACGGGGGCTTCGAGTTCTTGTCAACACTAGCGCCATCTAGGTATCCAAAACAATAAATTAATAAATCGGTATGCTAATCAACAGGAGCTTAATTTCTCGCCTTTTTCATGCTTCGTAAAATATATAATTATACAATAATGTTATAAACGTATAATATATTATTATACATTTTATACCTAATTAACATAGTATAATTATAATTCATAATAATTGTGTCTGTTTGATCTTGACTTTGGTGACCTGATGTTCAACTTTTTTAAGAAAGATGCATGCTGAATAGTTTTTATAATTTTTATTTAATTTATTTATCTTAAAATACACACAATTATGGTGAGGTGTTGTGTAATAAATTGTCTTTCACATAATGAAAAAAATAAAAAAATTTATTGACATTTCCTTGTAGTGATCATAAAACAGAAATAATGACTAATATTTTCCAATACTACATCACTATGAGAATGAAACAGTTTACTTTGTCACAAAACAAACAACTAAAAAAGAAAAGTTACAAAAAAAAAAAGTTATCAAAACTTATTACCTACTACATAATAGGTACTTTATAAATTATAGGTAATAGGTTCTACCTATTTTTTATTTCTTAATTAACGCTACCTATATAATAGATATTAGATACCTATGTAAAGTTTTATTTCCATGATATGTTATCAACTAAATATAATTATACAATAAATTATTACAAATTTGAAATTATAGTTAATATCTATATTCTAT
Organism: Macrosiphum euphorbiae; assembly: GCA_949089665.1. Classification (NCBI taxonomy): domain Eukaryota; kingdom Metazoa; phylum Arthropoda; class Insecta; order Hemiptera; family Aphididae; genus Macrosiphum; species Macrosiphum euphorbiae. The sequence continues at coordinate 1,724,351 of CARXXK010001029.1, forward strand.
AATAATATTTTGAAATCATGATACCTACGTCCTACATTCAAAAATATAAAAAAAAACCGCTCAAATATTTAATTATTTTCTTAGACGTTACACCTAATATTGAGTAATATATAGTATCTTTTTTTTATATTATATTTGGGTTGCTTTTGGTTTAAATGCATAACTGTTAACTGAGAAATATCAAAATCAATAATAATTAATAAATAATAACTATTAACTCGGATAGCGGCCGCCAGCCTAGAGTTGAGCGCTAGTGTTGATAAGAACCGAAATTCCCTCGTCCCCCGCACAATCATAATATTAAGATGTACTCGTATCAACATTCGTTTCCAGTCCTGTATATCTTAGTTCGTGATTATTAGTATAATATTTTTACTAATTATCATTTTATTATTTTAATTATTATCATGAAGTTAATTGTCAATTTATAATAGAAGAATCTATTATCTTCTATTATCTATGCTTCGGCGTGTGCACTGTGCAGGCCTCGTATGTGATTTCTTTGCGTTTAATATATTTCGAGGTTTGAGTGGTTCGATTCTAAAATGCTAAACTCTGTGACGTATTCCGACCAACCTAAACGCGACTGACGACTGTGTCCGACGGCTACCAAACGAAACACCTATAGTTCAATTGGTGCACGTAATATGGACCACCGAATAAGACTGCACTCACTACCAATACTGAAACATCATCGATTATAAGACTGAAAAGCAATTTGTACAAGTACGTATAAGTTTTATAGTTAATAGTTTTTTTCATATAAATACACAAGGCGTGGGTCATTTGCTCTCCGTGCTCTCTCAGACAAATAAAATCGAAAACATCCCTCGACGACGCTCGACTCTGTTTATTATTGATGACTTAAGCGACTGTGGATATGAACTTAAGTTAAATTATATAGGCATTTACCTACATGTTCTATGAAACATGAGACGGAGACAAAAAATGTCCGTGTAACGTCTGCTTAAAAATTAAAATATCCTAAATAACAAACGAGAGTGATCTAACACAGATAATGTTCCTACCTAAACATTTGATAGTATGGCTATTCACTCTAATATCAAAACTAACACTATTGAAATTAGTGTACAAAAATTTGGTATCGTACATGTATAAAACGGACACAACACATGCGAGTACAACGTCTTCTTAAGTTTCACAAATTCAAAATATTAACTAGGTATGATAAATTAGTAACTTCTATATAAGTAATAAACTAACATTAGATACAACTCTCAACTGTATAGGATCAGATGTCTGTATCTTAGAAATGCTCAAAGTGCATTCACATTACAATGCAGTTAAAAAGACTGTCAAGCTAACTGTGACATTTATAAACTATTTAATTTTATGATATCTCAATTATAAATTAATTTTTAACTCGTCATTGGGAGTGGTCACATGATAGATTATTGCCTTGACACAAGTGATCCGTATGGTTCAATAGACAGTCAGAAACACTGTGCGCGTGTATCCTTGTGAATATTTTTGTTGCATACTATCTTGGGTTAATATTTTGATCATATTTATATTTCGATTTTCTATTTGTAACACAACCCTTCTTATATCTAATTGATTTTTGCTCGGCTTTATCATTTTGGTTTGTACTTTACTATGATGATTGATTTACTTATCAAATTTATTACATTGTCGGTAAATAACTTTACTAATAGTATTATAAAACAAAATGTTTAATTTATATTATATTTCTAATAATATTCTTAATATTCTATTAGTTATTGTTAAATTAGTTATCATTTGTAACTTAGAAAATTACGTTATTTGTTTTTTAGATACGATGGGTGTTTGTTTTCTTTGTGATAAAAAATTGTACGGGAAAGTACACGGGAGTGTTCATTATTACACCACATAGTAATGTACCATACCCAGAAAAACTTGCTAAGCTTATGGGAGATGATGTTGTGGTTATTTAAACCCCTATTGATCATATGTGCAAGAACTGTACCTCACTTTTGACCCATATGGACTAGTTGGAAAATGATCTGAAACTTGTTAAAAATGCAAGGTTGTCATATATACAAAAGAAATATGGAATATTGCCTTCTGATCAGATTGTCGGGTGTTACGGTAAGGATAGAACCTAATTAAAAACAAGCTACATGATATTAGGTTGTTATATAAAAAAATTACATTCAACTTTTATTTAGATTTTCAATGGACACATAAAGGCAGAAGGACAACTAGAAAAAGGTCAGCGTAAAGTACATAGTGGTCTGACGGTAGGAGTTTCTCCTACTATAACTACTTCTACTGTAGTTACTCCGGTCCGAACTCCATTAAATTTGTTAAAAACACAGCAGCAGCAGCAAGAACAACAACAACAACAAAATCTCTAACAAAATGAAAATTTAAAAGTGTGGCTTTTGCACATTACAATCGAAAGAGCTTGGTCATGTTCGGTATGTACATTATTTAATATTATTTCAAAGCTATAATTAATACTTAAATTTTAGATTTCACGTTGTGCACTCATATGATCAAAAAGGAGCCTGAAAAACCTATTCTTAATCAAGCAGCAACTAAATCATTATCTCCGGTAAGAATTAGAAAAAATTATAATTTTTTACTATATTAATTAATTTTTTTTTTAGTACATATCTTAATTTAGTTCACACATTCATTAGTACTACATTTCACTATTTTCAATTATAATATATGTTAATGCTGTTAACTTCACTAAATTGTATTTTGCAAAAATATATTTTTATAGTACTAATGTTTTTATTTATTGACTGAAGAGAATGTCAGCGTATTTTTTTTCTTCCTGACCCACCAGGAATGTAACACATTATAAAATAATGATCATAATCATATTAATTTCTAAAATTAGAACGAAATGACTTCTTCTAATATTTGAAGATAAGATCTACAGCATCCAATAGGCTTTTATTTAAATTTTGATTTTTAAACGAGCTTTGAGTGTTTTGAAATTGTAAATTATTTGTACAACCTTAAATATTCATAAGTCGCTTTAAAATTAAAATATAACAAAAATCCTACGAGGTGCCCTAAATAATAATCTTACCTTCAAATTTTTTATTTGGTAATTTCACTCTAATTTTAGAAATGTAAACGATAATGATCATTATTGTAAATGTAAAATTTGCTATGTTGCTTGTGGAGAAAAATACGCTGACATCCTCTTAATTGTAAAAGAATTTCTTGCAATATTAATTTTACGTAACTCATTTACCAATATTATAAATGCAGTTAATAATATGAGACCCAATTTTGATTTGATCTCTTAATTTATATAAAAGTAATTATATTAAATGTTTAATTTAATTTAGGTAGGTACCGCAACAGAAGAAACGACTTTACAGACGTCAAGTATGTTCTAAATGTTTTGATAGTTGAATTAATTGCCTTGATCACATTCATAAAGACCATTAACTCCATGAACCTCAAATGGAGTAAAATAAAAATAAAATATTTAACAAATCTTCTGGTCTTAATTACTTTATTTTATTTCTAGGAAAGAGAAACGGAAAATTCTCGTGCGGTTACAACCCAAGTTATGAAACCGGAACCATCCAAGACTCAAGAAAATAATCCAAAAAATCAACAGAATTACAATAAAGGCACTTTGAATAAATATCCTTGAATTGTTGTTAAATTTATTGTAAAATTAAAATCTATATGTAATGTGTAAAAAAAATTCAAAACTAAAAATACGAAAATATTAAATTATTTTTGTTCATTATTTATAGTTTATTATAAGTCTTTGTCAATGTTTAATTAATTTAACCTTTAATAGTGATTATGTAATTGTGGTAACTTAAATAGGTATTTACATACATAAGATAGATAGATAGATAGATTTATAAATAGATATAGAGATCTATCTATCTATATGTCTAGGGTCTAGCTCATAGCTTTTGTAATATGATTTCTTTTTTTTTTTACCTACTTTAGTAAGTAAAGGAAAAAATATATGTGTAAAATTCAAATCATAACTTTTACCGTTGAATTATAGATTCCACAATATTTTTATTATAATATTACATTTTTTATTTTATAAGTTTATGGTAACTGAATCAATTAATATTTGGAATTTGATTTAAATTAAATAAAAATAATTAGATAATGCACATTTTTTAGTTTTTGCACTATGGGAACATAAATCAAAATTTAAAAATATATTTTAAGCAATCTAGTTTAAGAGTTGTAAACAAATAATAATATTTGGTAGTTTGTAATATTATATTATACTTATTTATACATCTTAGGGCCGTTCTTACAATGTCCGGTTAAAGTTAACCGACACTTAACCGGCCGAATTCTGCCGGTAATATAATCTGTTATCAGTCGGTTAGCGTTAACCGACACTTTACAGGACATTGTAAGAACGGCCCTTAATCACATTTCTTAAATATACCTTATACTTTATACTTTAAAATTTTTAAATATCTTGTTTTCGGTTTTATAACATTGTATTTGAAGACTGTGCGCACGTTTGGTTTTCTAGCTGCGCCTCACTATCCGCCCTCCTGCTGTAATTGTCATTCATTCATCTAATTCCTCGATCATCTAATCAAAACAATACAATATTTTAAACTATTGAATCAATAATTGTTATTGTTTTTTTCATGATACCTAATCGGCAATTCGAACATTACCAAATTGTTGTTGTAGTAATTTATAACTGCTACTCTGTAAATTCTCTTGGCTATCCCAGCTACTGCCTGGCAATCTATTGCAGCTCAATACCCTCGACAACAGTCCTGTACAAAACAAGTTAACAACATTATTAAAATATCAGAACATATTTTTATAAATGTTTAAAAAAGTAGGAAATTCTTCAAAATCACAATAATTTCCAAACTATTTTGTGTTAGAAATTCATAAAGAAATGTAATTATCCAACCTAAACCTAGCCTATATAAATTTTGAAAAAATAATGCAAGATTCCTCATGAGCAACGCTCAGATTTTATAGCACAAAAAAATAACTGAAATATGAGCTATAATATGCCATAAAAACATGAAAAAAGCATAAAAGAAAATGTTACTTCCGTTAACAATTAAAAAAAACTTATATTATTAATAACCCTAGTGAAGAGTGAAGTCTATTGCCTATTGGTTAAAGGGATAATAAGAGTTAAGGGGTATCAACTTATCACTCAAAATAATGATTTTAACTTTTTTCTCTATTCTATCTTGTGGTTGGACTAGAAATAATTTTTATGAATAAATTTAACAGTAATAGGAGAAAAAATCATATTCAATTATAACACTTTGAGACAGTAAACGAGACTAGTAGTATCACTTTTTTTTCTACATTACAACCATTTTTCAAACAATTAAGTTATGTTACCAATATCATGAAAATCATGTGTGATAGTTAAATATTTTATCCTTGTATTTCATATAATACATTTTTATAAATATATTTTTTATAGTACAAACAAATTAAACTAAAACTGAAATTTATTGTACTGAATTTTTATTTAGTTTAATTATGACTTCTCAAGACACATCATTGAAGTCCATTGATTTTGATACTATTATCTTAAATTAAAAACTAGATAATGGAAAGTAAGGCTTTCTGTGATGATGGACTGTTAGATAAAAATGTTCATGGGTTTAGTCTATAGCAATTATTTTGATTTCATGTTTGTAATGGTCACGCATTGCTTTAAAAATGTATAAAGTTCAAATCTTGTCAAAATACTGAAAAATCATGAAAATTAGCAAATTATTTTGAGTTGAGAATTCTTAAAAAATTTTCTTTTTAAATCTAAGATTTAAAAATGTAATACAAGATTATTCATGAGTTAGTCTACCTTTATCAAAAAAAAAAAAATGTCTACAAGCAAATCAAATTAAATTTTTATGAGGGTTTGAAATTCAAATTTTTACAACATTTTATATTCACTCGATTTCTCATATAGCGATTTCCTTATTTAAATGTAATTCAAAAACGAATAATTGTAGATACATGAAAATATTACTGAATGTTTATATTAGCAATTCCTATATACCATACAATTTAACAAATATTTTGACTCTCTTTGATATGTTTACGGACATTTACAGTTTTCAATTTGTGTTAGTTATTTTTTCTATTTAATATTGAATAATTATTTTGTAGTTAAAAAGTTATAAAATGTTTTTTTTTTTTATATCCTGAATAGAAAATTTTTAAAAGAATAAAGGCTTCCATTTCAACACATAGTACCTTATCTTTTAACAAATTTGATAGATATGGTACATTAAAGAGTTCATTTTTTTATTTAATCAATAGTTAGTTAATGCCATGGGAACAACCATCTTAAAATTAAGAAAAACTGCTAAAATGGACACCCATTGCTTTAAAAATGTATTAAATTTGATTATTGTACTATATAAAAATAAGTAGAGAAATACTTCTTTAAATATATCACGATCTATATAAATATTATTTATTATAAATCAATTATAGGCCCTATTACGAGAAGGAATCAAAGTTCAAATCCCAAAGGATAACTAAAAAAAAAAATACAAGCGATTTGATAATAGAAACAGCTGTTATTTTTCAAAGAAGACGTAATATCATTATAATATTCTCTTTATCTGTGGTGCTACTATGGTATTAGTTGGTATATAATTATTGGTATACTTACAAACATATTGTTGTTGTTGTACCTTCAATAAATTACTGGAATTGTTTAAATAGTAAATTGTTTTATTGTTATCCAACTATAACTAAGTTTATTTGTTTACATTTTTCTTATTGAATATTGTAAGTTATAATTATTTATATTCAACAGTGTATGCTATTAGTTATCTAAGTATTTTAAACCACTCATTACCATGATTTCTGACAAAATTGACTATCCAAAAGCATCCAGTAAGTGTTGTATCATATTAGTAAAGTATTACCGTAATAGTACATATCCATTTTGCTATAAATCCATGCCAAATTAGATTAGATTTAATTATAATAAATAAATATAATGATATGATTTAACACGATGATACCCTTTCAATATCACCATGTTATATTGAATATACCTGTTCATTTTGGTCAGGGACTAGTTACATTTTATTTTGGTTCGGTGCTTTCATTTTGAATAAAAATAAAATAGGCCAAAATGCATTGTGAATCTCTTTCCACACATTTTAATGTCCCTCAAGTTGGTCATCTATCCGCATTGCTTTTCTATTTATTTTTAATTAATACTACAAACTAAGCTGTACGAAATTCATGTTACTTGGTGTTCGCTGATAGTATTTCTACAACCTTTTTTGTGGTTCAATGGTTAAAAACTTGGAGTCAACTAATCAAGGGTATATTTTTAAATTTTAGATATATAATTTCATCATATTTTAAGCCTTTAATGATACAAAAGTACCACTTAGGGCCTTGGCTGGTAAAATCAGTTTGTTAAGTGCAACCGAGGTTTAAACTATGATTGTAAAACAGGCCCTTAGCGATACAATTTATACATTAATTAAATATGTAAATTTATTTATCTACCTATTATTTATTAATTTTTTATTATAAATATTGGGCAATTTTTAACTGTAACTGTTAAACTATTCCAGAACTAATTAGTGATGCTGGTTTTATCATTTACATTGGAGGATTTCTCTTAATCATTGCATTTATAAGGTACTTATAAACAATTTTAACATTATAGCTGGTTTACTTATTTAAAAATAATGAATGAATATTTGTAGCCCTTATTGGTGGGAATCGCATGATGATGCGTCCACAAATTTGGAGCACATGGGTTTATGGACATACTGTTTTAATCACACCCAATACCCTTACTATCAATTTGAAAAACTCTTTGATGGCTGCAATACAGTATTCAGTGAAGAATATTACGTTATTCGAGATCGGCTATTACTAGGTTAGTAATAATTTATAATAAATTACAGTTAATTTGTGTACATTTTTTAGTAGTTAAACATTAATGAATTATTATGATGTTTGTTTTAAAAGGATGGCTTTTAGTTTTGGACGTTTTCATGAGTTTAGCAGTATTGTTATCACTTGGGACATTACCAATAATTGTTGCTGTTGTAACGAGATATCCACAACGTCTCGTACTGAAATATGAGTACATGCTTTCAGCTTTATGTTTCTTAGCGGCTGCAACTACTAGTTTGTTAAAAACATATTATTATTTGTTATATTATCTCATGACTCTTGATTTGATTAAAATATAAATTAATTTTTTTCTAGCTGTATTGATACTGTTTACTGTGAGCCTGTTCCCATTATACTGTTGGATACGTGGTTTGGTCATGTATCCTATGTATAACCATCTATCGTGGTCATTTTATATAGCTATTCTATCAGGTTTTGTGCATGCTTATGGAGCATGGTATTTATTTCAGGTTTGTTGAATATTTATTTACTATTGAATCATTATAGACAGTCACTTTATTATCTTTTTCAGGGCTCAAAAATTGCCTATGAACAAAGAAGGAAGATTGAAAATTTAGTCATGCAAATAAATGTATTCTACAATCAATAACACTGATAAACATTTACTTTCATAAGATATTTTAAATAAAAGACAAATCTGTCCATTAGAAACATAACAATCAGTCCATTAATATTAACTGTTTAAATTTGTATTTAATAATTTAATTAATGATCTTTAATTGTCTATTATTGTAGGAATTCATCTCATCTAAAAAAGTATTATAATGCGTAACTAATTGTTTTGTGTATTATTATTTTTTATTTTAATATAAGACAATGTCATATCTAGATATTTTGATTCATAATGTTATAATCATAAAACATTTTATCTTCAGGAGAATCCATTTTACTCTGTTATTTTTAATATAGTTAATTTACCAATTTAAAGGTAATAATATTATCCAGGGCTTCTAATTGTGAAATTAGGTCATACATCACTAAGCTGTACTACTATATAGTAAATTAAAAATTTAATAATTATTTTGTAGCTTATAATTTATAAAATGTTCAACTTGTATAGCTAAAGATTGAAAAATTAAAACCAGGTTCTATGTAAATAGGTTATATTTAAATTCTTTTATTCAAAATTATATCATCAAATATACGTAAGAACTAAAATCATAGGCTGACCGACCGTTTTTGTTCAGAAACGTTTTTCTTATACAATGTTATTAAATCATTGAATTCAAATTTAACGCCTTCCATTACAGTGAACAGATAGTAACCTACTGTACAGCAGATCAACATAAACTCACCAACTTTTTTTACAATGATAATTGAATAATTTTAAAAATCTTTCGTCAGAGTTTTTTTTATAAGCATTTAAAGTTCAAAAATTGAAAAAATATGGAAAAATCACGAAAATTAGCAAATTATTTTGAGTTAAAAAATCGTAAAAATTTTTCTTTTTTAATCTAAGATTTGAAAATGTTATACAAGATTCCTTATAATATTATCTACCTTTATCAAAAAAAAAATGTCTATAAGAAAGTCAAATTAAATTTTTATGAGCGTTTGAAATTCAAATTTTTACAACATTGGATATTCACTCGATTTCTCATGTAGCGTTTTCCTTATTTTGTTGTAATTCAAAAAAGAATAACTGTAGATACATGAAAATTTTACTGAATGTTTATATTAGCATTTCCTATTCAATATACCATTTTGAAAATATTTTGACTCTTTTTGAGCTGTTCAAGTACATTTACAGCTTTCAATTTTTTTTAGTTATTTTTTTATAAAAATCAATAAAAGTTTTATCTGTTAGGCCAAAAAGTGTAAAAAATTAATACAAGGCTCCTGATATATTGTTACAGTAGCAGTTGAAAAATATTAAAAATACATAAAAAAATACATAAATTACATAATTTTGACAAAAATTATCAAATTTAATATTGAATAATTAATTTGTTGTTAAAAATTTATAAAATGTTCAACTTTTATGTCTAAGGATTGAAAATTTAAAACATGATTCCACGTAAGTAATTAATTCTGTTACCAAAAAGTCTAAAAAATACAGAAGCACAGTTTATTTTTAGATTCGTATTTTAAGTTCAAATTAATCCAACCATAAAAAACCTAGGATATTTATTTTAGTTATTTTGTTGTGATTGTATAATATTATTAGTGGGTACTTGAAACTTCTAAAGTACACTATTATATATCTATGATAGTATCAGGATTTGTTATTTATGTATAACGCGTTATAAGTACCTAATGGATATTGTGATAATGATTAATTTAGAATTTATAATAGGTACCTACCCACCTATTATATTTCAATTTTTTTTAATACCATAGATAAGTATATAATATGTCTTATACGTAGACCGACATACAGTCTCCGCTCAGAATCGTTTTTCTTACACAATGATATTATATTATTGAATTCAAATTTAATACTATCCATTATACAGTAAACCACTTGTACCCTACTGTACAGCAGAGCACCTTTTTTAATTTTTTAATTTTTTTTTTTAATTTTTGTGTCTGTCATCACGTTTTAGGACAGTAAAAGTGTTTGGATTTTCTTCAACAGTATCTTTTTTGATAAGAAAGTGAATCTAGTTGGTACTTTGGGGGTCAAAAGTAAATATTTCCTAGTAGTTTTCACAAGTGCCGGGAAAAACAATATAAAAATTAGGGAAAACAGGAATTTTTATGCAAAATCGGTTTTCCAAAAAATCGTATTTAGTTTTTGGTATAACTCTAAAACAAATGAACGTATATACATGAAATTTTCACTGGTTGTTTATATTTGCATTTCTATACACGATAAAATTTTCAAAATATTTTGATTTATTTTGAACTGTTTAGAGACATTTTCATTTTCCATTTTTTCTTAGTTTTATTACTAAATAAATCATTAAAAATTTATTTTTTGAGTAAAAATACTTGAAAATTTAATTTGATTTTCCTACTACATTGTTACATTAACTTTTGAAAAATATTAAAAATCCTTAGTCACAGTTTTTTTTTATAAGCATTAAAAGTTTAAATCTTGACAGAATATGAAGAAATCACGAAAATTAGCAAATTATTTTGAGTGAAGAATTCATAAAAATATTTCTTTTTATATCTAAGATTTTAAAATTTAATAGAATATTCCTCTTAAGAATATCTGCCATCATCAAAAAAATTCTATAAGAAAGTCAAATTTAATTTTTATGAGCGTTTGCAATTCAAATTTTTACAACATTGGATATTCACTCGATTTCTCATGTGGCGATTTCCTTATTTTGTTGTGATTCAAAAACGAATAACTGTAGATACATGAAAATTTCACTGGATGTTTATATTAGTATTTATTTTCCTATACACCATACAATTTTGAAAATATTTTGACTCTTTTTGATCTGTTTATGGACATTTACAGTTTTACATTTTTTTAGTTTTTTTTTTCTATTAATATCAATAAAGTTTTATCTGTTTTGCCAAAAAGTGTATTAATGTAATACAAGGTTGAAAAGTTTTAAGAATATTAAAAATACATATTCACAATTTTTTTTTATAAACATTTAAAGATCGAATTTTGACAAAATTTATCAAATTTATAATTGAATAACTATTTTGTAGTTAAAAATTTATAAAATGTTCAACTTTTATATCTAAGGATTGAAGATTTAAAACAAGATTCCACGTAAGTAGTTTATTCTGCTACCAAAAAAATCTAAAAAATACATAAGCCCAGTTTATTTTTATAGTCATTTTAAGTTCAAATTTGGACGAAATTACATAATAAAAAACATAGAATAACTATTTTAGTTATTTTTTTGTGATTGTATAATATTATTCGTGGGTACTTAAAACTTCTAAAGTACACTATTATATATCTATGATAGTATCAGGGTTTGTTGTTGAGATATAACGCGTTATAAGTACCTAATGGATAGGTATTGTGATATGATTAATTTATAATTTATTATAGTTACCTATTATATAGATCAATATTTTTTAATACCTTAGATAAGTATATAATATGTCTTATACATAGTTGACATACCGTCTCCTCTAAGAATCGTTTTTCTTATACAATGATATTATTTATTTATTTATTTATTTATTTATATTTATTTATTTATTTATTTATTTATATTTACGGGTCTAGCCCTTTTGAAAAATAAAGTTTGATATATACAGATTTATTATATCATTGAATTCAAATTTAAGAAAATCCATTATACAGTGACCCACTTGTAACCTACTGTACAGCAGAGCACCTTTTTTCTTTTTGTTATCGTATATATTTTTTAAAATTTTAATTATTTTGTTTAGGTTTAACGTAGTATCCAATTCTTAAATTCGAGGAGAAGCTTACTCGGGAGGATGGTTTGGACCCAGAAGTGCACGTTGTTCATAGGCGTGCGCAGCTCGGTGTGGCAGAGTGGGCCAATGATACTTGAAACCAATTATTTTAGGTGTTACACTGTTATTTATAAAATTGGATATTGTTTTATAAATAATTTTATAGTTACTGTATGATTTGTTTATGAATATGGTATGGAGTGAAATGTATAATGAACTAACAATTTGAAATAAAAAAATACAATGAGGGTATCAGTTCGGATTTCTATATTGAATGGATGGTTAGATGATCATCTATTTTTTTTTTCATAGTAAGTAATTCTTCTTATATATTAAATATAAATCTTACAAATCGAAACACATATTACCGTTTCACTTTAAATATCAGTCTGTGGACTGTCAGTTATGCATAAATAAATTAAATAAAAAGATGACTGATGTGGTTACAAATTATGTCTTAAAGCTATGTCTACTGATTAAAATATTGATGTGAATGAGTGTTGGGGTTTAACAGAACTCGTGTAACAAGTTACAAGTTATTGTAACAAGACTAGTTTGAAACATTTAGTAGATATATTAAGAAGTATTTATACATAATTAAAGTCACTTTTTGGTGGTAATTAACTACTTTAATTATTTTTGCAAGTAATTGTATATCTAAATGTAAGTTTATTCACAATATTATAATTGCATTTTGACGCAACAGTGATATTTTTTAATATAATATCATGATGATCTGTTCTCTGAGAACATTTTCGTAGCCTACAGGAAATAATTAAAAAACTTCTGAAATAGTATCTAAACACTTAAGTTGTCATAGTTATTATTTGAATAGTTTTTAGAGTTTTTGTAATTAAACATGTGTACGTCCTATAGTCTTTCTTAATTGCCAGACATTTGACATTATCGATTATTTTTATAACCTAGTTATTTATGTTTTGAACTTCTTAATAATTAAGGTCTAGTAATACAAAAAAAAAAGTAACTTTCGTCATTTAATTTTCTTCATGATATGCAATATGTACCTAGTACTTTAATTCAATTTGAATATGAATCAATTAAATCTATATTATACTGATGGGGAAACACTAAACACTATAGCTTTAGGTCTTAATAGCCTAAGGTAACAAAATTTATCTTTTTAAATACTGATTACGATTATCTATTTAACAAATTTCCACAAATTACATTTCAAATCACATTTTTATTTCAGAAATGTAACTTCATCAAAATATGTATTTTGGAGGTGTCAACAATTATGATTACCATACTGATTGTACCTTTTATATTGGATTGATCGTTGTTGAAACGTCTAGTGAGTATATTTTTAAAATTAAATATAATTCAAACAAATAGAAATACTTATTGCCGTCCCACTTGAAATATCAGACTGTGGACTGTCAGTTATGCATGAATAAATTAAATAAAAGCATGACTGATGTGGTTACAAATTGTGTTTTAAAATTATGTCTAGTGATTTGCATACCTATGTAAATGAGTTTATGATTAACTTATTTTACAAGTTACTGTAACAAGCCTCGTTTGAAACAGCTAATAAAATTAATTCTAAATCTGGTACCTTTTTGAGGTTATTTCTTAATTTACTCTGTATAATATAATATATATTTTTCATTAATTCCTAGAAACAATCTTAATAGTATTTTGACAAAACCGTATAAAAAAACATTTTCTTAGCATGCAAGAAATATCTTGTAAAGTTATCTAAAATCTGTGATAATAATATTATTAGATAGGAGCTTTACCTATTGATTTAAATACATTATTACATACAAATAACTTTTTATAGATATTGTTTGAATTTTTCATAATTTATTTCTTAAGTGTTATTTTTATTTTACGTTCAGACCCACCAGATATTTTTTATTATTGATTTCTAAGTAAGTAAAACACTAAATGCTTTACCAATTTGAATCAGACTACGGACTATAAGTTATGCATGAATGCATTACTGGTGTGATTACAAATTGTGTTTTTAAACTATGTCAGATGATTGTGATGAAATTACTGTTCCCGCTAGGTTCAACTTATCTTTTATTACAAGTGACTGTTACAAAACTAGTTTGAAACAGTTAAATAACTTTTATATTATGTAAATTAATTTATACATACCTACATTGAGTTTCTTTTTTGTGGTAATTTCTTGAAATAACTTTATTTTTTAGAATCAATTAAAAATATTGCTATAGCAATTTGACAATACCATGCTTTTTTCTCAACATGTTTAATATTAGACTACATGGTTCTACTAAAGTTTTCTTTATACAACTTGTATAACTTATTGAGACATACTGTACCTGCAGACATTTGTTATTATCTATTATTTATCTTACTGTGACTTGGTAATGTTTTTAACTTCTCAATAATTAAGATGTAATGAAAATGTCCATAAAAAAGTAACTCAAATAATTTAATTATAATTTTGATATGCAATTTATTGATATGCGTTCTTTACTCTATAATCTAATAATTTCTATATTATTACATTTCATAATTTCTGACAAAAAGAAACAGTAGAAATCAATGATTTCGTAATTATCAATTCTGTTTTTTTTAGGAATGCAATTTATTTTTTCAAACCATTATCATTTTCTTTATTAAAGATGATGTTGCAAATATTAGTTACACAACTGTCAGAAACTGAGACATTTCCAAAGTTTAAATTTGGATATTGAGTCTTAATATAATGAGCTACCTCATCCAATTTTTTGATTAAACTAATTTTAGGGCTTAAAAGTAATTGCTTTCTGTGTCTGAATTACAAATTCGTTCACACTTTTATCTGCCTTTTTATTTTCCTTATAGAATTCAACTTTCTGTTAAAATAACCATCACGGTAGCAATTCGGATACCACTTTTTCACACCATTTGCAACTTTATTAACAACACGAATAGAAACAAATCGACACTAAGTACTCCGTTGAACATTCAGTTGCCATTGCTTGAATTCTATAAAATTTCAAACCCACAGTTATCTTACACTAAGATTGCAAGTTGCATTCTAAAAGTATAAAGTATATTTTTTCTACCTGACTTTCAAGAAAATGTCTTGATTTCTTCTAGCAATTCGAAGGTTGATGCATGAACTAATAAATTACTTTTAAGGTTCTGTTTTCTGGAAAATATATGATTGCAATAATCACAAGTAAAAGAATGACTTGTTGTCTTGTTGATGGTTTTGATGTACGAGTTATAAATGAACTCAAGCAATGTGACAAACTAAATTACTATTTTTTGAAAAATTTATTTCACATAACGAACAAACTACCGTCATACTTAATATTATACATTTTAAGAAATACCCAATAAAAACCTTTTAATTTTAAACTTTAACTTTAATTATAACAACTGTTAACTAGATGGTAAAAACCACCCTCACTCACCGATAAGTCAGAAGATGCAACTTACTGTTACTTAGTAACTATAATAAGTATATTTTAAAGTATAGAAAAGAAAATTAAAAAGAAAAATTAATATTATTTTTATTGATAAAGATACACTTACCATCTATACTCTTTTAAGCTCTTAAAAATATTTTACTCTCACTTTATTTGTTAAGCATATAATATATGTACTATTGTACTATTTTCCAAGGTTATCTGAATTTTTGATTATAAGCTCTAAGGATAATAATATATGTAATGAAATCATAACAGAACATAAAAAGATAAAAAAATGTTTACCTCAATAAATTATAAATTATTAAAAAAATTAAATTAAATCAAAAAAACTACAATTGTATTTTATAAAACTGCATATTAATTATTTTTAAATTATGTATTTATTTTCTAAAAAATTAAAATAATTTAGGTATCTGGTATTTAATAAGTACTTGTAATTGTACTTATATAAGTATAAGAGGGGCAGAATCAGTGGAGTATCTATGTGTCTTGATTTATGAGTTTTTTAAAATGGAACATTCATATTAATTCAGTGATTAAAAAAATAAAGTGCATGTTTTGTAGATTTAAAACATTAGACAATATTTTATTAAAGAAGAATATGAAAATGGTTTTCGGTGCTATTACTCAGTCAATATATACATATGAAATTTGTATTTTTGGATTTTTAGAAAAGCATTTAGATTTGCTCAGAACTACTATAAACACATTACTAAAGATAGCCTTTAAGAAACCATTTCGTTCGAATACTGATTGTTCAGTAAATACTGAACGCATGTAATGCATTATCTATAAAACCAATTATTAATTATTATTATTATTATTATTTTATGGTAATCAAGTTGATTATTATTCTTATTGTTAAAATGTGTATTATTATGATAGCCGCTTATCGGACGATACCGTTTGTTTTTTTTTTTGTATTGTTGTCTTATTAGAATTATATCTGAAACCAGTCAGTCGTATTCCATGTGTGTACACATACGTGCACCATAATTTAAAAATACAGTCCACTACATCAAGTAAAAATTATATGTAAATTATTTGAATTCTGGCGCACATGTAATGCACACCAGCCCAGAAACTCAACCACTGATATATTATATTATAATACTTGTGTTATATTAAATTTGGAGGAACCTCATGCAAAAGAAGTATTAACAAATCTGTATTATTGGAAGCAATTTTACTAAGTCATCGCAAGGCAATGAACGGAGTAGTGACAAAATTAACTCAAGTATCTGATAGGATTTTGCTTGTCACATCTTCTAATAATGCAAACATTACTTATGAAGTGGTGAAGATCATAGATGAGAAAGAAGCCTGCTCTGATAGTGACAATTGTTTCCCTACCTGTATTCCATGCAAGATTTGTATTCATTCATATTCATCTGAATGTGTTGACTATATTATAAAAATAATATTTGTAAACATATACATTTCTGTGTACAAACACTACAAACAAGAATGATGCCAGATTTTGGTATATTCAATAATGCTGTAGAAGTAAATATGGACAACATTGCTATGTTTTAAACTAACAAAACAGGTAAGATTTTATTCAACAAAGAAAAACCGCCGCCCATTAATTACATTAATTATGTCTCTTTCTACATCAAATGAAAAGATTAATATTGCATAAGGGCTCTTGCATGTCAGTGAGGATATGAAAATATTCATACCAATTTTGATCATAAAAACATATAGGTAATTAATGTTTCTAGTACTTTTTACTTATTTGTTTTATTTTAAATTTACCTTTATTTACAAGTATAGTTGCCTGTTTGTTAAGTTTTTACTTATTAGTGTTACTTATTCTTATGTTTTTGTTTAATTTTCATGTTGATTTTCGAGAATTGTATTCAAAAAATAAAAATAATAGTACATAATAAGTTGATTAAATTTAATCTTTAAGTTTTTCTATTTGTACGAAAAAAAAACTCCCTTAGCAATAAGTCAGAAGATGCAACTGTTACCTGATACGAATCTTGATCAACTTCGAGATTCAATCAATGAGATATATGTAGAAAATGCATTCTTGTGTTTAGAAATACGAGACGTTTGGAATATACGACATGATTTTCAGTTACACAAAGGCAATCAACATACAAATGATTTCATTGGTGTTAAGTTATAGATGGAGATAGTTAAAAGTTTAAATGAGAAGAATCCTCTCCTTTATTACAATAATAAAAATATTTTATAGTATAGAAAAGAGACTTAATAAAAATGTAAATCGGAAAAAAAATTAATATTGAATATATTGTTGAATATAACAAAAAATATAAAAAAATAGTGAAGAGTTCTAAATTAACTTTTTGTTTCTAAATAAACAAAAAGGTGGGTAAGTGGATGTCACTCTGCTGTACTGTAGGTTACGTCATGTGGGTCAGTGTATAATGGATGGTATTAAATTTGAATGCAATGATATAATATCATTGTATAAGAAAAACGATTCTGAGCGGAGACGGTACCTATGTCAGTCTAGGTATAAGACATATTATATACATTTCTATGGTATTAAATTATATGGAATTTATGAATAAATTCCTTAAAATATGCACAGTTTTATCATGAGCATAATTTCTTCTTCCTTATACAATGGTAGATTGTATGGATAGGCCATAATATTTTGATTTTTCAGTTTCATATATCCCCGAATAATATTTTTAAATTACAACAAAAACAAAGATCGTTAATATTGATTTTAATATGTAATTTCGTAAAAATTTGAATTTAAAATGTCTGTAAAAAATAACTGTGTTCATATATTTTTTAGATGTTTTGGTTACAGTATGAAATATTTATGAGAACCTTTGTTTTAAATTTGCAATCTTTAGCTATAAAAACTGAACATTTTATAATTTATTAATTACAATGATTGATAATTTTCGAGATTTTGATAAATGTTGTCAAAATTCGATGTTTAAATGCTTATAAAAAAAAAATTGTGCCTATGTATTTTTAACATTTTTGCTACTGTAACAATACATCAGGAACCTTGTATTAAATTTTTACACTTTTTGGCTCAACAGATAAAACTTTATTGATATTTATAGAAAAAAAAAACTAAAAAAATTGAAAACTGAAAATGTCCGTAAACAGCTCAAAAAGAGTCGAAATATTTTCAAAATTGTACAGTGTATAGGAAATACTAATCTGAACATTCAGTGAAATTTTCATGTATCTATTCGTTTTTGAATTACAACAAAATAAGAAAATCACTACATGAGAAATCAAGTGAATATCCAATGTTGTAAAAATTTGAATTTCAAACGTTCATAAAAATTTAATTTGACTTTCCGGTAGAGATTTTCTTATTGATAAAGGTAGACAATCTTATGAGTAATCTTGTATTAGATTTTCAAATCTTAGATTTAAAAAGAAAAATTTTTACGAATTCTTAACTCAAAATAATTTGCTAATTTCCGTGATTTTTCCATATTTTGTCAATTTTTGGACTTTAAATGCTTATAAAAAAAACTGTGACTAAGGATTTTTAATATTTTTCATCCGCATTTGAAACAATATACTAGAAGCCCTCTATTTAATTTTCTAGCTTTTTTAACCAACAAATAAAATTTTATTGATATTTCTAGAAAAAAAACTAAAAAAAAAATGAAAAATGAAAATGTCCCTAAACAGTTCAAAATAAATCAAAATATTTTGAAAATGTTATCGTGTTTAGAAAATGCAAATATAAACAACCAGTGAAAATGTTATGTATCTACGGTCATTTGTTTTAAAGTTACACCAAAAACCAAATTCAATTTTCTGAAAAATCGATTTTGCGTAAAAATTCCCGTTTTTCCTTAATTTTTCTTTTGTTTTTCTTGGCGCTTTTGAAAAGTACCTCGAATTTTAAAATTTGACCTCCCCAATGCACCAACGATATTCACTTCCCAATCGAACAAGATACTGACGTCGAAAATTGAAGGATTATTTCGACTACTTATAGTGTACACAGCACAAAAAAAAAAAAATTAAAATTAAAAATTAAAAAAAAACCCACATTATTGTAAAATCAATACATTCATCGTTCCACTCAGAATCTTAAATAACCAAGACCGCTTCGCCCTTCGGCGATTCCTGTGTAAGAGTAGGTATATACCGCCGCCGCGCCGTGTGATATTGTGAGATCACGCGGCTATGTCCCTTAATCTCTAGCGCATTAACGAATCGACGTATACAAATTTCAGTACCACTGTTAATTATATTAATTAATTTAACTAAAGTAATTTTTTTTTTTGTTTCGTAATCCTTATACACTGTCGTGCTGCCGCTAAGTTTTTTTTTATTTAGATGGCGCCACGACTGTACACGGCGTCCTACGTAAATCCGGCGAGTCCGACGATTTCTATTCTGACCATGCTGTTCCGTCGCAATACGATGCGACCGATGTGACAAACTGTAAATACAAACTGTTTTAGTAGGACGGTAATCGGAAAAAAAGTGCCACCCTAGGTTAAAAAAAAGTCCCGAAAAAAATTAATGAAAATATATCAAAATTGAAGTACAAATATGTTAAAAATTGTATTGAAAAACACATTAAAGTTACATAAAAAATCATATAATATCATACAAAATAGAAGAGTGCTTACATAACTACATAGTGTATATATATACCTATAGAATATATATATTTAATTTTCAAGTTCCTTAATTAAGATCATATTTTTGGCTTTTGCTATAAATTAGTAATTTACTATTTAGTTTTAGTATAATGATAATATCGTATAGGTATCTAATTGTATAGATAAATGTAAAAAGTTTCATATTATAAATTATTCATCATAAATTAAAAGTTAATTTTTAAAAAATTTTAGTTTGTTTTAATAGGAATTCATTCTGGGTGGTTTTTAAAATATAGTCGACTAATAAATATATACAAAACTATTATAGATACTTATAATTTGAACGTTGATTAGGAACATTACATAAAAACAAACGTTTTTTGGTATACTAATAATTTATATGTATATATAAAAATATAAACAGGCCTTTTTAACAGCCGTAAGTCATTACATAAGAGCAATTAATTACAATATTACATTTTTATTATTTTATAGGATTATTTATATAATTATATAAATATTTTAATTGTATTTTATATTGACTATTGTATTACATTTTATTATTTTAGACTTGTATTAAATTAAATTAAATTATATTTTAGTACCTATGTGATTTAGGTAAGTAATTAACATTTTTTATGATACCTATAGTATGATTTTTTATGTAACTTTAAGGTATTTTTCAATACAATTTTAACATATTCCTAATTTAGTTTTAAGATAATTTCATTTATTTTCATCGGAACTTTTTTTTCTAGTGTATTACTTCTTTTTCCGCTCATTGCGGCTACGAAAAAGAGCTCACGTTGCAGGTCCCGCGATCCTCTCCTGGATTTTATTAGTAAGTCATTGAAATATATACATCCAATTAATAAGATATATTGGTTTTAGGTCATATGAGGTAATAATTAACAAAAACTAATTAAAAAAAATGATTTTTCTAAACTTTGCTAACTTGAATTATCTTTAAATAAAACATTTGTGGTTGGTTGCTTTCTGCATAGCGCTTTGTCGCCATTCAATTTATAGAATTGTATTTTATTCACGAATTAGGGTAATTATTTTGCCGCCGCCAAATTTTTTTATTTAGCTCGCGCCACTACCATTAGAGTAAACAATAGATCGATTTATAAAGCTAACAATAAAAATCAGTTCTGCTAAACGCAAATTAAATATATTATGTTATTCGTGAGTCAGAGAGACAAAACCATTAGAGCGATGGTATCCTGTTGTATTATAATTAATTATATTACATTAGTGACTAATAAATATAAGATAATGATGAACTAATAGTATGTTTAATGATTATAATAATGAATATATCGAATAATAATTGGTTGCCCATTTAATTAGTGCAGTTATTGGCAACAATCGACCATTTTACATTTTTACCACAATTATACCGTGTAATAGGTACCTACTATTGTATATTTATGAAATAATGCCTACATCATAGTGTAGCTATATAATGAACTAGCTAAAAAAAAAATTGTGATTAATTAACACATTTTGGGTGTTATTCACTCTGCTTAGGTAGGAAAGCAAAATCATATTGTATTTTAATTTTTAGCCATCCCTCCCCCACGTGGCGTTGCCCGTGAGTTTTGCTTATCTTTATGCGAACAGAATATTATCAGGTAGGCAATCTAGATTGCGGACACATAGAGGAGGGAGATGAAATATAGGTAGCCTAGAATAGTACAGCTTTGTAGGTAAAAAAAAATGTGTATACAGTGAACCTAAAATAGTATTGATTCACAGTTGATCATCTCGGATTTTTAGGAGTATTTAATATTTATATATTAACATATTTTTGGGATTATTACAGCAGGGGATGTGTAAACCATTTCTCCTTGGGAAATTACCTTGTGACAGCCCGAACAGGCCTCAATATGTTATAATATAATTAATAATAATTTTCCAAAACAATTTTTTTTTAATCAAGGAAGTATGGTTATTGAAATAAAAAAAGTCTGAATTTTTAAAACTTCAATATTTTGTGTTCAATAGGAATATAATAAAAATGCTAAAGCAATAATAATATGTAGGTATTTTGTAGGATTATTTTATTTATTTTTATAGACAAACCAGCGTAATTGTACCTAGCTTTATGAATTAATTCGCATATTATATAAATTGCAACCAAAGGCTAATATGTATAGATAGATAAGGCAATACGGAGATTTTGGTTTATTAATTATTATAATAGAGTACTTCTATGCGTCGTCAAGTTATAAGATATCGAGTTAGTGCATTACACATTAGTGCATTTCTTAAACTGTGTTATCCTGCATGGTTCCGCGAAACTTCTGTCCTTTTTTCAACATTTTAAATCGATCTCTGTGTTAAATGTCGGTGCATTTCAAAGGATGAATATCCTTGATTGTCACAAAAGGCCGTGTTGGCACTTTTAACCATTTGCAACCACTTGTATGTGTGAAACGGGGTTCACCACCTATGTACCAACAAAAACAAATACCGCAACAGACTTGATGCCGAACATAATATGCGAGATTACAATTTTCATCAAAAAATCCCGATATTAAGAACATTAATTGTAATAATAAAAAGTAATTTTACTCATCTCATTAAAATTAAAATTTACAAGTCCTGTTATACAAAATATTTTTTGAATTAAATACAGAATAGTGTGTAGGTACACAGTTATTATTAAATGAAATCATTATAATTTTTATTGCAAATAATCCAATGACACATTAAAACTATTGAAACAAAATATAGGTTAAAAGGCTTTTTTAAACTGCTATGATTTTACGATAAAAGTAGACATAAAAAAGGGCTAAACGGATAAACTTAAAAACGATGCATTACACAAACTTATCATTCACGCTGGATACGATATTCTCTTATATTATAATAAAATATGAGATGATTCATTATATTCAAAATATGACACAATATTATATTTTTTATCGTTTAAAATTGCAGCCTTAATTTTGAATACCAGACGACTAGGTTATACCTACCTAATTTTTTTTTTTTACATTTTAGTAAATAATAATAATTTAGCTAACGCATAACACGTAACTACCATTATATTCTGCACAAATAACAAGCTGTCTTAGTAATGTTGATATGAATGTTGATAAAAATTTATTTTAATCGCATTTAAAATTTTAAAAAGTTTTAAAATTGAATTGAAATAATTTTTTTTTTTAAATGTAGGTAGGTATGCAATTATTCAACATTTTCTTAGGAACCATTGTTGAAAAGATCCATAGTTAAGTATTTAGATATTTTACGTAGATACTTGGACACCGTATAATATAATTAATAAACGATGATACGGTATATACACGAATATACGATTGGTTTATTTCACGCGTCTCGGTATGCGTCGTCAAAAGTTATCATAGACAGGGCCCTATTTAGAAATTATGCATCCCGGGGATCTTATAAAATTCCTCCTCTCTTACAGGGAGGGAGGGCGGTAGATTTCCAGTGTCAAATATAAAAAATTATAAATACCTACCTATATACAATAATTATAAAACATTAGGTAGGTACCTACCTACGTGTATTGTAAATCAAGGAACAAATTCACTTTACTTTTACCCGTTTTTCTGATGTTTTTTTAACATGTATTTCAAAAAGTTAAGATGGTGGAAATTAAATTTGCGGAAATTATTATTTTGGAATTTATATCCTTCCGAATTTCTGTTTTCACGCAAACGCACAACGTTGCGATTTACAGCCGTGTCCACGACTGTATACCGGTGCCTTTAACGAATTTAGATTTGATTTTTTAAGTACCAAAGTATTTTAACGCGTTAAGACCAGAACGGCAGAACTTAATATGGGCGAGACCGTTTTAGGGTTCGTACCCTTCCCTTTTCGGCCGATTCACTTTTCGACCAAAACAAAAAGTTTTGTAATATGATATGTAAAATAAATAAAATAATTGGTATATAATTTTTTGTAAAATTATGGCAATTATAATTTTAAAAATTATTTAAAGTATAAGTTGCATAAAATGTTGTAGAATAAAAAATTAAAAAATGTAAATATAAGAATACCTATATATTATTAACATTAGTTTTGTGTTAATATGTCACACTGTGCATAATATTTTATAAAAAGAATAACATAATGATATAAAATTGTTGTCAATAATTATTAAGTCTAATAGTAATGTGTATAATAATATAAATAATGATAAATAATGGCAAATATTATTAAAAATATAAGATATATTATATAAAAAAATATGATGTAAGGTCAATATAATTGTGTCGTCTGAGTTTTGTTAGCGCTTTTCATTAAATTTGTTTGAAATAATTGTTTGAAACCAACTTAACAAAATCATACCTAAAAATATTTTAGTGATATATTTACTATTAAGTAATAAAAACGCCTAGCTTTTTTAAGAAATTATATACTGTAGGTACCTGTCAAGTTACCTGTATTTTACAACATTTTATGCAACTTATACATTAAATAATTTTTAAAATTAGGTATAATTGCCATAATTTTACAAAAATTATATACCAATTATTTTATTTATTTTACATATCATATTATAAAACTTTTTGTGAATCGGCCGAAAAGGGAAGGGTACGATTTTGGTCGAAAAGGGAATGGACCTTTTATAAATTTGGTCGAAAAGTGAATCGGCCTAAAAAGGAAGGGTACGTTTTTGGTCGAAAACGGCTATGCCCCATAATATATAAGTAAACAGTTACATTGTACAATCACATTGCTTAAAATTCAGAACGAAGACACTTTGTAGACTAATATGTACATAAAGTATACATGATATAAAAAAGCAGGTAAGTGGATGTCGCTCTGCTGTACAGTAGGTTACAAGTGAGTCACTGTATAATAGATGGTATTAAATTTGAATTCAATGATAAATTGTTTAGGTATAAGACATACTAAATACATATCTGTGGTATTAAAAAAAAATTGACCTATAATAGGTACCTATAATAAATTCCAAATTGATCATACCACAATATCCATTAGGTAATTATAACGCGTTATACATCAACAACAAACAATGATACTATAATAGATATATAATACTATACTTTAGAAGTTTCAAATACCCACGAATAATATTATACAATTACAACAAAATAACTAAAATTAGTAATCTAGGTTTTTTATGATGTGATTTCCTCCAAGTTTGAACTTACAATGACTATAAAAATAAACAGTAATTCTGTATTTTTAGATTTTTGGGTAACAGAATAAGCTACTTACGTGGAATCTTGTTTTAAATTTTCAATCTTTAGATATAAAAATTGAACATTTTATAAATTTTTAACTACAAAATAAATATTATGTTTTAAATTTGATAAATTTTGTCAAAATTAAATCTTAAAATGCTTATAAAAAAAATTGTGGATAATATGTATTTTTAATATTTTTTTCAACTGATATTGTAACAATATATCAGGAGCCTTGTATTCAATTTTTACACTTTTTGGCTCAACAGATAAAACTTTATTGATATTTATAGAAAAAAAAAACTAAAAAAATTGAAAACTGAAAATGTCCGTAAACAACTCAAAAAGAGTCGAAATACTTTGAAAATTGTACAGTGTATAGGAAATGCTAATCTGAATATTCAGTGAAATTTTCATGTATCTATATATATTCGTTTTTGAATTACAACAAAATAAGAAAATCGCTACATGAGAAATCAAGTGAATATAAAATATTGTAAAAATTTGAATTTGAAACGCTCATAAAAATTTAATTTGACTTTCAGGTAGAGATTTTTTTATTGATAAATGTTAACAATCTTATGAGTCATCTTGTATAAGATTTTCAAATCTTAGATTTAAAAAGAAAAATTTTTACGAATTCTTAACTCAAAATAATTTGCTAATTTCCGTGATTTTTCCATATTTTGTCAATTTTTGAACTTTAAATGCTTATAAAAAAAAAAACTGTGACTAAGGATTTTTAATATTTTTCATCCACATTTGAAACAATATACTAGAAGCCCTCTATTTAATTATCTAGCTTTTTTAACCAACCAATAAAATTTTATTGATTTTTATTGAATAAAAAACTAAAAAAATTGAAAACGGGAAATGTCTCGGAAAAAATTTGGGCCCCTGCCTGGCCCACCTGGTATTAGAGTTCTGGCGCCGCCACTGTATTGATTAAAATAATTATCATTAATCACGTCATCTAGTCACTATTCTCACAAATTATTTTTGTATTGTATTAAATATCAACTTGAAATTATCTTTATTTCATAAGATAGGGAACATTATATACGATTGTACAGCTGACGATATTTTCGAATTTAATCTATACGATTATATACATACAATACGTATCATTAACGTTAATTGCATTTAATCGATATACATCATGTACTTCAGACTTTAGATAATTTCATTACATGTAATATGTAATTTTTATAAATTCTTTTGGAAAGTATGAGAAAAGTAACACAACATCGATTATTTCGACTAAAATCGATTGAAAAACGTTGTTTTGAAAAAAAAATGTTCAATACATAACGTGATATCGCCGAATCTAGAAAAAAAATCGCCAAAGCTATACCTAACCGTACTGTTGGGTACAACAGCTGTCAAAAATAATAAAAATATACACAATTTGAATGATAATTATTATATTATTATAATATTCATAAATACGTATATATTATATTATATGATGTTGCTATATAAATATTTTTAATTATTTATAAACAAACAGGTATACCCTTTACTAATAAAAATTAAAAGTAAAGTAAGTTGAATATGAATTTGACAAATATTATACTGAAATTAAATAATATTATATTATAAATGAGTTAATATTTTTAAAATTAATCTTCTTCCTGTTTATGAAATCTAATATCTTAAATGATTTTTTAACTAAAGTATTAATATGTAATTATATACTACAATAATTGTAGTATATTATAAATTGATAATTATTATCAATTTATAATAATAGACAACAAACATCACTAATAACATTATCTAGACGAAAAAAAGTGGTAGGTATAACCGCAATTATTTATGTCTAGTGGGAGGTAATTTCGACAACTATTATATAAATAACAAATTTGTTTAGACTTTACTGTAAAATTAGAGTATCATTTAATAGTCACTGGAGTGAATTGACTTCTTATAAAATTTAAAGTTAAGATTTTTATCTATAGGCAATATCATAAGGTTTTATATTATATTTTAATTTTAAAGCGAGTTATGAGTTTATATTTTATTATTTTATGATGTACAATCATATATACATATAAGCATTTGCTTTGTGGATTTTGGATTTTATTCAATAGTACAGTTACGTACCTATAGCTTTGGGGATTTTTTTTCCGGAAATTTTTTTTCGATTATCGCCACATTTAATGTCAAAGGAAAACTTGGTATTATTATGTTCAATCATGTTTAAGTCAAAACATATTATTGCCCATGTTATTAGTATTGGGGCATACATGAAATCATTGCAAAAGTGGTAATGCCAATGTTAAGTATTAATTTGTAATATACTACAATTATAAATTTTATAATTAAAATTAATAACTAATAATATTATTTGGACGAAAAAAAAGTAATAACACCGGAATTTGCTTATATTTATAGTGGGAGGTAATTTTTACGACTATCTACTTAAGAAACAAATTTGTTTATATTTTACCGTAAAATAAAAGTATGATTTAATAGTCAATCATGTTATATAGCTCACCCCCAAAAATTATTTCTATATCCGCCCTTGGAGTGAATTTATAAAATTTAAAATTAAGATTATTATCTATTCAATATCATATTCTTTATATTATATAATACTAATTTTAAATTGAGTTATGAATATTTTATGATTTACAATTATAATATATAAATATTTGATTTGGGGATTTTGGATTTTATTTCCGATTACTAATGTAAGTAATACATTCCAAATAGTAGGTAAACGTGGGACGTGGGTTATTAGTTATTACCCATTGATAATTATTTTTATTTTGTCATTTTGACATTTTTATTTATACAAATTTTTAATTCACTTTTTAACATAATTCTTGATAATATAATACAATTAAAATTTATAATCATATTTGACTATATTTATGATAATTTTGATAGTTTCAACATTTGTAGGTGCCATCAAGTTCCGGGCCCTAAATTAATTTATAAATATTATAGTATCGCAACAAGTAATATATGTCTGTTAACTAATCAGTTAACCATCTTACCATGAAGACTGTAGATTTACCATAGGGCGTAGGTTTATTTTTAGTGACTGAAGTGTAGTTATTGACTGAAAAAATTGAATTCACCTCTGGGTTACATGCTTTAGATGTTTGTGATAAAGAGTTGTATACAAATATTCATGAACTCTTGAAAATATTTTCTACTTTGCCTGTATCAACTGCTACACCCAAACGATGTTTTTCATGTTTGAAGAGGATTGAGTCTCACATAGTAAATAGTATGACAGAAGTAAATATTTTATCAATTATTCTATCTAAATATCTTAATATATTGAATAATAATCATAAATTAGGTAGTTATTATTGTATACTTTGTTTATTAGAACCGACTTAATGTGTTGGCTTTATTGGCATTTCAAACAATAATCATTGCAGATGAGGTTATCTATGAACCGAGAATTCAAAAAAAAAAAAATTAGAAAATTGGATTTTGTATTATAACAATTTTTTTTGTTTTCATTTACCTGATGATGCCGATAGTATAATTTTTTTTTAACTTTATGAATTATAAATGTTTGCCTATGCCAATCACAAAGGTTGCAGTTTTCTTGAAAGTATTTTTTCGAAATCAGTTCGGTAGTTCCAGAGATTACCCTCAACAATGTCAACAAACAACTCCTCTTTATATAATAGTGTAGATATATATATATATATATATATATAAATATTTATACGATATACCCATATTACCTATAGTTTTATGAATTAATTCGCATATTATATAACTCGCAACCAAGGCTAATATGTATAGATAGATAAGGCAATACGGAGGGTTTGGTTTATTGTAATAGAGTACTTACCTATATGCGTCGTCAAGTTATAAGTTATCGAGTTAGTGCATTACTCATTAGTGCGTTTCTTAAACTGTGTTCCGCGTGGAATCCCAGGGTTCCTCGAAACTGCAGTGCTTTTTTCAACATTTTAAATCGATCTCTGTGTTAAATGTCGGTACATTTCAAAGGATGAATATCCTCGATTGTCACAAAAGGCCGTGTTGGCACTTTTAACCATTTGCAACCACTTGTATGTGTGAAACGGGATTCACCACCTATGTACCAACAAAAATAAATACCGCAACTGACTTGAGGCTGAACCTAATATGCGAGATTACAATTTTCATCGAAAAATCCCGATATTAAGAACATATTTTGTAATAATAAAAAGTAATTTCACTCATCTCATTAAAATTAAAATTTACAAGTCCTGTTATTCAAAATATTTTTTGAATTAAATACAGAGTAGTGTGTACACAGTTATTATTAAATAAAATTATTATAATTTTTATTGCCAATAATCCAATGACACATTAAAACTATTGAAACAAAATATAATATAGGTTCTGATGATTGTCGAGCTATAATAACCCACTGTTGAAAACTAAATAAAAAAAGCAAAAAATCTAGAAAAAAATTAGTGGTTCCACGATAAAAGTAGACATAAAAAAGGGTTAAACAGATAAACTTAAAAAGCTGCGTTACTCAAACTTATCATTCACGTTGGATATGATATTCTATTATTATAATAAAATATGAGATGATTCATTATATTCAAAATATGACACTATATTATATATTTTATCGTTTAAAATTGCAGCCTTAATTTTTAATACCAGACGACTAGGCTACCTACCTAATTTTTTTTTTACATATTAGTAAATAATAATAATTCAGCTAACACGTAACACGTAACTACCATTATATTCTGCACAAATAACATGCTCTGTCTTAGTAACGTTGATATGAATGTTGATAAAAATTTATTTTAATAGCATTTAAAATTTTAAAAAGTTTTAAAATTGAATTGAAATTATTTATTTTTTTTTAAATGTAGGTAGGTATGCAATTATTCAACATTTTCTTAGGAACCATTGTTGAAAAGATTCATAGTTAAGTATTTAGATATTTTACGTAGATACTTGGACACCGTATAATATAATAATTAATAAACGATGATACGGTATATACTATATACACGAATATACGATTGGTTTATTTCACGCATCTCGGTATGCGTCGTCAAAAGTTATCATAGACAGGGCCCAGGGCATCCCGGGATCTTATAAAATTCCTCCTCTCTTACATGGAGGGAGGGAGGGTGGTAGAATTCCAATGTCAAATATAAAAAATATAAATACCTACAACCTACATAATATATAGAATAATTATAAAACATTATTTAGGTACCTACCTACTTGTATTGTAAATCAAGGAACAAATTCACTTTACTTTTACGCGTTTTTCTGATGTTTTTTTAACATGTATTTCAAAAAGTTAAGATGGTGGAAATTAAATTTGCAGAAATTATTATTTTGGAATTTATATCCTTCCGAATTTCTGTTTTCACGCAAACGCACAACGTTGCGATTTACAGCCGTGTACACGACTGTATACAAGTGCCTTTAACGAATTTAGATTTGTTTTTTTTAAGGTCCAAAGTATTTTAACGTGTTAAGACCAGCACATAATATATATAGGTAAACAGTCACATTGTTTAAAATGCATAACGCGGACACTTTGTATACTATTATGTAAATAAAGTACACATTATATAAAAAAGCGTGTAAGTAGATGTCGCTCTGCTGTACAGTAGGTTACAAGTGAGTCACTGTATAATGGATGGTATCAAATTTGAATTCAATGATAAATTACCATTGTATAAGCAAAACGATTCTTAGCGGAGACGTTATGTCAGTCTAGGTATCATTCTATATACATATCTATGGAATTAAAAAAAAAATGACCTATAATAGGTACCTATAATTAATTCCAAATTAATCATATCACAATATCCATTAAAACTTATAACGCGTTATACATCAACAACAAACCCTGATCCTATCATAGATATATAATAATAGTGTACTTTAGAAGTTTCAATTACCCACGAATAATATTATACAATTACAACAAAATAACTAAAATAGTTATTCTAGGTTTTTTTTTTATGTAAATTCATCCACAATTGAACTTAAAATGATTATAAAAATTCACTGTGCTTAAGATTTTTTGGTAACAGAATTAACTACTTACGTGGAATCTTGTTTTAAATTTTCAATCTTTAGATATAAAAGTTGAACATTTTATAAATTTTTAACTACAAAATAATTATTTAGTTTTAAATTTGGAAATTTTGTCAAAATTCGATCTTTAAATGCTTATAAAAAAAATGTGACTATGTATTTTTAATATTTTTCAACTGATATTGTAACATTATATCAGGAGCCTTGTATTCAATTTTTACACTTTTTTTCAGAACAAATAAAACTTTATTGATATTAATTATAGAAAAAAAAACTAAAAAAAATGAAAACTGAAATGTCCGTAAACAGCTTAAAAAGAGTCAAAATATTTTCAAAATTGTATGGTGTATAGGAAATACTAATATAAATATTCAGTGAAATTTTCATGTACAGTTATTCGTTTTTGAATTACAACAAAAAAAGAAATCGCTACATGAGAAATCGAGTGAATACCCAATGTTGTAAAAATTTGAATTACAAACGCCCATAAAAATTGAATTTGACTTTCTTGTAGACAATTTTTTTTTAATAAAGCAAGATAATCTTATAAGGAATCTTGTATAACATTTTAAAATCTTAGATTTAAAAAGAAAAATTTTTATGAATTCTTAACTCAAAATAATTTGCGAATTTTCGTGATTTTTCCATATTTTGTCAATTTTTGGACTTAAAATGCTTATAAAAAAAAACTGTGACTAAGGATTTTTAATATTTTTCATCTGCATTTGAAACAATATACTGGAAGCCCTCTATTTAATTTTCTAGCTTTTTTAACCAATCAATAAAATTTCATTGATATTTATTGAATAAAAAACTAAAAAAATTGAAAACGGAAAATATCTCGGAAAAAATTTGGACCCAAGCCTGGCCAACCTGGTATTAAAGTTCTGGCGCCGCCATTGTGTTAATTAAAATAATTATCATTAATCACGTCATCTAGTTACTATTCTCACGAATTATTTTTGTATTGTATAAAATATCAACTTGAAATTATCTTTATTTCATAAGATAGGGAACACTATATACGATGATATAGCTGACGATATTTTCGTATTTAATCTATACGATTATATACATACAATAAGTATCATTAACGCTAATTGCATTTAATCGATATACATCTGATTACATCGTGTACTTCAGACTTTAGATAATTTGATTACGCCATGTAATATGTAATTTTTTTAATTCTTTTGAAAAGTATGAGAAAAGTAATACAACATCGATTATTTCTACGAGTAAAATCGATTGAAAAACTGATGTACAATACATAACGTGATATCGCCGAATCTAGGAAAAAAAATCGCCAAAGCTATACCTAATCGTACTGTTGGGTACAACAGCTGTCAAAAATAATAAAAATATATTCAAATTGAATAATAATTATTATATTATTATAATATTCATAAACACGTATAAATTATATTATATGATATTGCTATACAATTAATATTTCAATTCATTTATAAAACAAATAAGTATTACCCTTTACTAATAAAAATTAAAAGTAAAGTAATTTGAATCTGAATTTGACAAATATTATACAGAAATTAAATAATATTATATTATCAATGAGTTAATATTTTTAAAATTAATCCTATTCCTGTTTATGAAATCTAATATCTTAAATGATTTTTTAACTTAAGTATTAATATGTAATTATATACTACAATAATTGTAGTATATTATAAATTGATAATTATTATCAATTTATAATAATAGACAACATACATCAATAATAACATTATCTAGACGAAAAAAAGTGATAGGTATAACCGCAATTATTTATGTCTAGTGGGAGGTAATTTCGACAACTATTATATAAATAACAAATTTGTTTAGACTTTACTGTAAAATTAGAGTATCATTTAAAAGTCACTGGAGTGAATTGACTTCTTATAAAATTTAAAGTTAAAATTATTATCTATATGCAATATCATAAGGTTTTATATTATATTTTAATTTTAAGCCCAGTTATGAGTATATTTATTATTTTATGATGTACAATTATATATACATAGGTATAAGTATTTGCTTTGTGGATTTTGGATTTTATTCAATAGTACAGTTACGTATAGCTTTGGGGATTTTTTTTCCGGAGATTTTTTTTCTTGTGGATTGTGAACCACATTATTAAAATAATTTGGGCATTTTCGTGATTTTTACGACTTTTGTCAAAATTCGAACTTTAAATCCTTATAAAAAAAATTGTGAACACGGATTTTTTATATTTTTAAAATGGCATTGTAACAATAGATATATTATACAGATTCTTGTATTAAATTTTCAAGCTTTTTTAGACAACAAATAATATTGTATTGGCATTTATAGAAAAAAAAACTAAAAATAATAAAAATTGATAATGTTCGTGAACAGCTCAAAACAAGTCAAAATATTTTGAATATTTTATGGTGTGTATACAATAAATTTTAGGGTTACACCAAAAACCAAAATCGATTTTTCGAAAACCGCTTTTGCGTAAAAATTCCGGTTTTTCTTTAATTTTTTTATTGTTTTTCCCGGCCGTTGTAAAAACTATTGGGAATTTTGACCTCCCGTATGCACCAACTAGATTCACTTTCCTATCGAACAAGATACTGTTGACGAAAATCGAAGCAGTTTTACTACCTCAAACCATGCTGACGGGCAAAAACACACATCATTGTAAAATCGAATGTATTTATGTGTGCTGCGCTCAGAATCTAAAATTATTTTAGATGAAGAAGTAAGTCATAAATAAGGATAAAAAAAGTCCTGAAAAAAATGAATGAAAATTTATCAAAATAGAAGTATAAATATGTTAAAATTGTATTGAAAAACACATTAAAGATACATAAAAAATCATATAATGTCATAAAAAATAGAATGGAGCTTACATATCTATAATATAGTGTACATATTATAATATATATATTTAATTTTCAAGTTTCTTAATGAAGATCATAATTTTGGCTTTTGCTATAATTTAGTAATTTACTATTTAGTTTTAGTGCAATGATGATATGGATTATATCAAATTGTATAGATAAATATAAAAATTTTCATACTATAAATAAATTGTTCACCATAAATTGACAGGTAATTAGCAGAGGTAATTTTTAAAAAATGTTAGTTTGTTTTAATAGGAATTCAATCTCGATAATTTTTCAAATACAGTAGACTAATAAATATATTCGAAGTTATTATAGATTCTTATAACTTGAACTTTGATTATTAACATTACATAAAAACAAACGATTTTTTTTTATAATAATAGGTTACATGTATACCTATAAACAGGCATTTTTAACAGGCGTAAGTCATAAAATAAGAAACCGGTCAAGAGGTGTACCAAATTATAATATTACATTTATATAGCATTATTATAATAAATTGTATTGGTACTATAATTGTATTTATTATTGACTATTGCATTACATTTTCATATTTTAGATCTGTAATAGTAAGTAGGTAATTAACAATTTTTTATATTATATGATTTTTAATGTGACTTTAATGTATTTTTCAATACAACTTTAACATATTTATATTTTAATTTTGATATATTATTTTCATTCATTTTTATCGGGACTTTTTTTTCCTAGTGTGGGACTTTTTTTTACAAGGACTTTTTTCTGCGATTCGTTATAATAAGCACTAGTAAGACGGAGACAACAATGGCCACGTAGAGAAGCGTCCTCTCCGAAATTTAACACATCCATTGCCACAAACCCATCATTTGCCCACATTTTTAAACTTTGCGTTTCCTGGACGATTTATTGTTATATCATATGTATCGCAGGTTTTTTTTAAAATATACCTTCGCTGAAATATTCTCGAAGTGACTGTTTGGGGACGAAATTCACCGACGGCCTCGTATAACTGTATAGCTGTTTACTAAACTCGTTGGACCTTGTACAGTTGTACGCCAACGTATACTATTATGTATCTTGTGTGTATTGTATACCGTTAGTCCCTGAATCCGTAGAAAATTTCTATAGAAACACCATCTGTCAGACCTTCGGAATATTAATGGTTACAACTGTAGTAACAACAACAATTTCAGAATATAATAATATAAGTGTGCATACGGTGTGGTATACAATATGGACCACCATAAGAAGTTAATAAGAAAATGTTGTACAATACGATACACCAGATATTTTTCAATAAACAGTCGGCGGAATCGACATAAATAAATTTCCTATGGAATCGACAAAACCACGAAGTTTGAACGTACCAACAAGTCGATAGCGCATTATTGTGTATATAAATATATTTCGTTACAATATGTATTATATTGGTAAAGTAATGTATTATAAATTATAATCATTTTTATTTTATTTATTTATAATAATAATTTGTTAATTACATAGGTGCATAATATTTAATATAAAGTCAAAATAGTTAAGTAAGTACCTACCTATATTATGTTGGATTACTTAGATTATATTATAATTCAGGGCCTCAAGGGTCTCCAAACTTTTTTATTGAAGAGCCACAAAAAAATCAAATGCTCTCAGAGCGCCAAAAGTTTATTATCACATATAATTTTTTATTTTATGATAATATAGGTAAGTACCTATATAAATAATAAGTTTACTTTCTATTTTTGTATAAAATATTGTTTACTTTACAATATACTTAAATAAAAATTAATAGGTATAAATATAATATAGTATAAATACATTTTTGAAATAATTTTTTTATCTATATATGCGTCCTATTGCGTATCTATATTGGTCCTATTTCGGGCCGGTTAAAACTTGTTCGAGGGCCGTATTTTGAAGACCCCTGTTATAATTTAGGTATAAGAAGGGTTCTCGCATAACCAAAATCTGTTTTTTTTAGATCTTTGTTACAAAATAACCTACTTAAGTGGAACCTATTGTTGCAAGTCCTTAATCCATAGCTATAAAAGTTGAAAATTTTATACATTTTTACTACAAAATCATTTTAAAATTTAAAATTTGATAAATGTTGTCAAATAATGAATATTAAATGTTTATAAAAAAAAATTGGGAATAGGTATATTTTTTAATATTTTTCAACTGCTATTTAAGCAAGAGCCTTGTATTAAATTTTAATGCTTTTTGGGCCCAACAAATAAAAGGAAAGAAACGTATTTCTAACTTAAAATAATTTGGGCATTTTCGTGATTTTTACGACTTTCGTCGAAATTCGAACTTTGAATCCTTATAAAAAAAAATTGTGAACACGGATTTTTTATATTTTTAAAATGTCATTGTAACAATAGATATATTATACAGATTCTTGTATTAAATTTTCAAGCTTTTTAAGACAAAAGAAAAACTAAAAATAATAAAAATTGATAATGTCCGTAAACAGCTCAAAACAAGTCAAAATATTTTGAATATTTTATGGTAAATATTTTATAATATTAATATATATAGGTAATAAAAATTAATTACGAACATTTAAATTTAGTAAAACGGCAAAACGTACACTAACATTTATTAAAACCCACAGACTTATGGTAATGGCCTTAATTGTTTTAATTTTTGTTGAATATAACAAAAAATTAAAAAAATTAACCAAGGCCGCTTCGGCGATTCCTGTGTAAAAGTATACGCCGCCGCCGAGCCGTGTGATCTTGTGACGTCACGCGGCTATGTCTATTTGGCTCTAGCGCCTTAACGAATCGACCTATACAAATTTCAGTACCACTGTTAATTATCTATTAATTTAACTAAAGTCATTGTTTTTTGTTTCATAGTCCGTATACACTGTCGTGCTGCCATTAAGTTTTTTTTTACTTAGCTGGCGCCACGACTGTGCATGTCCTACGTAGGTAAATCAGGCGAGTCCGACGATTTCTATTCTGACCATGCTGTTCCGTCGCAATACGATGTGACCGATGGGACGAAATACAAACTGTTTTAGTAGGACGGTAATCGGAAAAAAAAGTCCCACACTAGGATAAAAAAAAAAGTCCCGAAAAATATTAGTGAAAATATATCAAAATAGAAGTATATTAAATATGTTAAAATTGTATTGAAAAACACATTAAAGTTACATAAAAAATCATATAATATCATAAAAAATAGAATGGAGCTTACATACCTATATAGTGTACATATTATAATATATATATTTAATTTTCAAGTTTCTTAATGAAGATCATATTTTTGGCTTTTGCTATAATTTAGTAATTTACTATTTAGTTTTAGTGTAATAATGATATGGATTACATCAAATTGTATAGATAAATATAAAAATTGTCATACTATAAATAAATTGTTCATCATAAATTGACAGGTAATTTTTAAAAAATGTTAGTTTGTTTTAATAGGAATTCATTCTCGATGATTTTTCAAATATAGTAAACTAATAAATATATTCGAAGTTACTATAGATACTTATAACTTGAACTTTGATTATTAACATTACATAAAAACAAACGTTTTTTGATATAATAATAGGTTACATGTATACCTATAAACAGGCATTTTTAACAGGCGTAAGTCATAAAATAAGAAACAGGTCAAGAGGTGTACCAAATTATAATATTACATTTATATAGCATTATTATAATAAATTATATTGGTAGGTACTATAATTGTATTTATTATTGACTATTGCATTACATTTTAATATTTTAGATCTGTAATAGTAAGTAATTAACAATTTTTTATATTATATGATTTTTAATGTGACTTTAATGTATTTTTCAATACAATTTTAACATATTTATATTTTAATTTTGATATATTATTTTCATTCATTTTTATCGGGATTTTTTTTCCTAGTGTTGGACTTTTTATTACAAGGACTTTTTTCTGCGATTCGTTATAATATGCACTAGTAAGACGGAAACAACAATGGCCACGTAGAGAAGCGTCCTCTCCGAAATTTAACACATCCATTGCCACAAACCCATCATTTGCCCACATTTTTATACTTTGCGTTCCCTGGACGATTTATTGTTATATAATATGTATCGCAGGTTTTTTTTAAAATATACCTTCGCTGCAATATTCTCGAAGTGACTGTTTGGGGACGAAATTCACCGACAGCCTCGTATAACTGTATAGCTGTTTACTTTACTTGTTGGACCTTGTACGCATACGTATATACTATTATGTACTTTGTGTGTATTGTATACCGTTAGTCCCTGAATCTGTAGAAAATTTCTATATGAACACCGTCTGTCAGACCTTCGGAATATTAATGGCCACAACTGCAGTAACAACAACAATTTCAGAATATAATAATATAAGTGCGAATACAGAGTGGTTCACAATATGGACCACCATAAGAAGTTAGTAAGAAAATGTTGTACAATACGATACATCAGTTATTTTTCAATAAACGGTCGGCGGAATCGACATCAATAAATTTTCGGCGGAACCGGCAAAACCATGAAGTTTGCACGTACAAACAAGTCGATAGCGCATTATTGTGTATATAAATATATTTCGTTACAATATGTATTGTTCGTTATTAAGCGGCGTTTTGGGATTGAGACTTCGATCTAGCAAAATAAACGATATAACACATAATATTTTAAAGACTTGACAAAAAAAATGTGCATAGAAAGGTCCTGACACGATACTATATTGTGTTCTAAGTGACGTACGGTAGACGGGAAACCTAACAGTTTATAGATTATATATAGTACCTTTAGACCCATCGAATTTTTTTTTTAACCGTAAATAATTGGAATTTGGACAAAATGTTTTATTGTAGCCATATATTTTGAATTTCGGTATGTCTAGTACCCAAATATTCGACTGACAACGGTCGGCGGCACTGACAATATAATCTAATAATGATTAATGACGATTAAGAGCGTCTCGTAAAATGTATACCGTCTAGGTCTGTATTGCGCGGGCTACCTTTGTCCTTTTTATAAAGTATAACGTATATTATTGTATACATAATATAAAAACACACTGGCACGATAATCCTAAATTCGCTACAGTCGTTTATAGTTTACGATGAAAACCATTTCGGTTTTCAATATGATCATTATTTATTGTGTATAGTGGTGACTAAAAATTGTGACCACTTGGAGTTCCATGTAATATATTATATTATACACAGTACACACTACACGGACACTACAGTTGTATTTTATACCTACCATCGTTTGAAATAAAATATCAAAGGGGAGTTCAATGTGGCCTGTAGCAAATATTATTATTTCAGATAAAAAAAAAAAAATGTTTATCAAAATCCGATAACCCTACAAGTCCTGAAGGCTGAGAGTTTTTCCTGTAAAGTCATTTGTTTTGATATAATATGTACATATTAATGCACCGTATCAACCTCATACCAGCTGTTTCATATTTAAATAAATTTATTAGTAATATAGTCAAATGTTCAAAATTTCAAATGCCCCGGCGGCCCGGCCCACGCATATAAGACAGTCTGCCCCTGTGTACCAGCAGGAACAATAAGAGTATGAGCTATATAAAAGACAAGACATGAACAGTTTGATTGATGACACTTAAGTATTTAAATAAATGAATCAATAATTTTTAAGCATTTAATGTTTAGATGAACAGAATAGAGTGGTAGAGCGGTACACTTAAAAATGTTGTCCATTACTCAGCTAATCTAAACTTTAAATGCTTATAAATTATAAGCTATAGTTAATGAAGTACGTCCTGTCCGTAATTGTATCTTTATAGTTCGAATTACACCAAAAAATATTTTGATTCAAAATATGAAATATAAATGCAGTGTCATTCAACAAATTAAAAACTTAAACAATTATGACGATACTGAATAATAAAAATTCAAGCAGTCGCGGGACACCTGGTAGATGAAAAACATCAAAAATTTTCTTTTGGTAATAATGTTGAAAATTGAAAAATCACGGTCAACGGGTATCCGACATCTAGAACATTGCCCTGGTCGCCGATGTCGACTACTCGTTCACAATTAATATAGTGTTCACTTTGACGGTTCATAATTTTGATTAGCAATGAGACAACGTTTTTAAAATATATATTATAGGCGATCACGTACCGTATCAAGGATCTAATGGAATAATTTTATTTTTAGTGTGTAAGTCGATAGCGCATTATTGTGTATATAAATATATTTCGTTACAATATGTATTGTTCATTATTAAGTGGAGTTTTGGGACTTCGATCTAGCAAAATAAACGATATAACACATTATAACATTTTAAAGACACGACAAAAAAAATGTGCATAGAAAGGTCCTGACACGATACTATATTGTGTTCTAAGTGACGTCCGGTAGACGGGAAACCTAATAGTTTATAGATTATATAATATATAGTACCTTTAGACCCATCGAATTTATTTTGTAAACTGTAAATAATTGGAATTTGGACAAAATGTTTTAATGTAGCCGTATACTTTAAATTTCGATATGTCTATAGTACCGACATCCTGTACCCAAATATTCTATATATTATTTTCATTCATTTTTATGGGAACTTTTTTTTCCTAGTGTGGGACTTCTTTTAAAGGGACTTTTTTTACCGGGACTATTTTTCCGCGATTCTGTAGGATACGGCGGCGTAAGTCACCGTAGTAAGCATTTATTGCATTTAGAAAAATCAATAATCGTAGAAGTTATAATTATTGTATTAAAGTCTCCCCAGAATATCATTCACTCACGAGCCGCTACTGGACCTAACGCAATATTATTGCGGTTAACAACTGTATCTGCAGCCGTGTTTGCTCCGTAAGCACAACGTACGCACTTGAATATTATTGTTCACTTTTACAATAATAAATTGTAACTGCATTGTCCTGTTATAATATATAAGGCTGGACGGCCTTGAAAACGAAGGCAGTAAACTGGTGCTGCTCGCCAGTTCTGTTAGCTAAAATTTAAAAAAGTTTTAAAATTAAATTGAATTTTTTTTTTTTTTTTAATGTAGGAATGTATGCAATTATTCAACATTTTCTTAGGAACCATTGTTGAAAAGATCCATAGTTTAGTATTTAGATATTTTACGTAGATACTTGGACACCGTATAATATAATTTTATTAATAAGCGATGATACGATTGGTTTATTTCACGCGTCTCGGTATGCGTCGTCAAAAGTTATCATAGACAGGGCCCTATTTAGAAATTATGCATGCCGGGGATCTTATAAAGTTCCTCCTTTCTTACAGGGAGGGAGGGCTGTAGATTTCCAGTGTCAAATATAAAAAATTATAAATACCTACTTATACACAATAATTATAAAACATTAGAAAGGTACCTACCTACTTGTATTGTAAATCAAGGAACAAATTCACTTTACTTTTACCCGTTTTTCTGATGTTTTTTTAACATATATTTCAAAAAGTTAAGATGGTGGAAATTAAATTTGCAGAAACTATTATTTTGGAATTTATATCCATCCGAATTTCTGGTTTCACGCAAACGCACAACGTTGCGATTTACAGCCGTGTACACGACTGTATACCGGTGCCTTTAACGAATTTAGATTTGATTTTTTAAGTACCAAAGTATTTTAACGCGTTAAGACCAGAACGGCAGAACATAATATATAAGTAAACAGTTACATTGTACAATCACATTGTTTAAAATTCAGAACGAAGACACTTTGTAGACTATTATGTACATAAAGTATACATGATATAAAAAAGCAGGTAAGTGGATGTTGCTCTGCTGTACAGTAGGTTACAAGTGATTCACTGTATAATGGATGGTATTAAATTTGAATTCAATGATAAATTATCATTGTATTAGCAAAACGATTCTTAGTGGAGACGGTATGTCAGTTTAAGTATAAGACATACTTATACATATCTATGGTATTAAAAAAAATTGGCCAATAATAGGTACCTATAATAAATTCCAAAATGATAATACCACAATATCCATTAGATAATTATAACGCGTTATACATCAACAACAAACAATGATACTATAATAGATGTATAATACTATACTTTAGGAGTTTCAAATACCCACGAATAATATTATACAATTACAACAAAATAACTGAAATTAGTAATCTAGGTTTTTTATGATGTAATTTCCTCCAAGTTTGAACTTACAA
This sequence comes from Macrosiphum euphorbiae, assembly GCA_949089665.1. Lineage (NCBI taxonomy): Eukaryota > Metazoa > Arthropoda > Insecta > Hemiptera > Aphididae > Macrosiphum > Macrosiphum euphorbiae. Next base: position 1,766,827 of record CARXXK010001029.1, read on the forward strand.
TGACTATAAAAATAAACAGTCCTTCTGTATTTTTAGATTTTTTGGTAACAGAATTAGCTACTTACGTGGAATCTTGTTTTAAATTTTCAATCTTTAGATATAAAAATTGAACATTTTATAAATTTTTAACTACAAAATAAATATTTTGTTTTAAATTTGATAAATTTTGTCAAAATTCGATCTTTAAATGGTTATAAAAAAAAATTGTGGATATGTATTTTTAATATTTTTTTCAACTGATATTGTAACAATATATCAGGAGACTTGTATTCAATTTTTACACTTTTTGGCTCAACAGATAAAACTTTATTGATATTTATAGAAAAAAAACTAAAAAAATTGAAAACTGAAAATGTCCGTAAACAGCTCAAAAAGAGGCGAAATATTTTCAAAATTGTACAGTGTATAGGAAATGCTAATCAGAACATTCCGTGAAATTTTCATGTATCTATATATATTCGTTTTTGAATTACAACAAAATAACAAAATCGCTACATGAGAAATCAAGTGAATACAAAATGTTGTAAAAATTTGAATTTCAAACGCTCATAAAAATTTAATTTGACTTTCCGGTAGAGATTTTTTTATTGTTAAAGGTTAACAATCTTATGAGTAATCTTGTATTAGATTTTCAAATCTTATATTTAAAAAGAAAAATTTTTACGAATTCTTAACTCTAAATAATTTGCTAATTTCCGTGATTTTTCCATATTTTGTCGATTTTTGAACTTTAAATGCCTATAAAAAAAAAACTGTGACTAAGGATTTTTAATATTTTTCATCCACATTTGAAACAATATACTAGAAGCCCTCTATTTAATTATCAAGCTTTTTTAACCAACCAATAAAATTTTATTGATTTTTATTGAATAAAAAACTAAAAAAATTGAAAACGGAAAATGTCTCGGAAAAAATTTGGGCCCCTGCCTGGCCCACCTGGTATTAAAGTTCTGGCGCCGCCACTGAATTGATTAAAATAATTATCATTAATCACGTCATCTAGTCACTATTCTCACAAATTATTTTTGTATTGTATTAAATATCAACTTGAAATTATCTTTATTTCATAAGATAGGGAACATTATATACGATTGTACAGCTGACGATATTTTCGAATTTAATCTATACGATTATATACATACAATACGTATCATTAACGTTAATTGCATTTAATCGATATACATCATGTACTTCAGACTTTAGATAATTTCATTACATGTAATATGTAATTTTTATAAATTCTTTTGGAAAGTATGAGAAAAGTAACACAACATCGATTATTTCGACTAAAATCGATTGAAAAACGTTGTTTTGAAAAAAAAATGTTCAATACATAACGTGATATCGCCGAATCTAGAAAAAAAATCGCCAAAGCTATACCTAACCGTACTGTTGGGTACAACAGCTGTCAAAAATAATAAAAATATACACAATTTGAATGATAATTATTATATTATTATAATATTCATAAATACGTATATATTATATTATATGATGTTGCTATATAAATATTTTTAATTACTTATAAACAAACAGGTATACCCTTTACTAATAAAAATTAAAAGTAAAGTAAGTTGAATCTGAATTTGACAAATATTATACTGAAATTAAATAATATTATATTATAAATGAGTTAATATTTTTAAAATTAATCTTCTTCCTGTTTATGAAATCTAATATCTTAAATGATTTTTTAACTAAAGTATTAATATGTAATTATATACTACAATTATCAATTTATAATAATAGACAACAAACATCACTAATAACATTATCTAGACGAAAAAAAGTAGTAGGTATAACCGCAATTATTTATGTCTAGTGGGAGGTAATTTCGACAACTATTATATAAATAACAAATTTGTTTAGACTTTACTGTAAAATTAGAGTATCATTTAATAGTCACTGGAGTGAATTGACTTCTTATAAAATTTGAAGTTAAGATTTTTATCTTTAGGCAATATCATAAGGTTTTATATTATATTTTAATTTTAAAGCGAGTTATGAGTATATTTATTATTTTATGATGTACAATCATATATACATATAACTATATAAGTATTTGCTTTGTGGATTTTGGATTTTATTCAATAGTACAGTTACGTATAGCTTTGGGGATTTTTTTTCCGGAGATTTTTTTTCGATTACCATATCGCCACATTTAATGTCAAAGGAAAACTTGGTATTATTATGTTCAATCATGTTTAAGTCAAAACATATTATTGCCCATGTTATTAGTATTGGGGCATACATGAAATCATTGCAAATGTGGTAATGCCAATGTTAAGTATTAATCTGTAATATACTACAATTATAAATTTTATAATTAAAATTAATAACTAATAATATTATTTGGACGAAAAAAAAGTAATAACACCGGAATTTGCTTATATTTATAGTGGGAGGTAATTTTTACGACTATCTACTTAAGAAACAAATTTGTTTATATTTTACCGTAAAATAAAAATATGATTTAATAGTCAATCATGTTATATAGCTCACCCCAAAAATTATTTCTATATCCGCCCTTGGAGTGAATTTATAAAATTTAAAGTTAAGATTATTATCTATTCAATATCATATTCTTTATATTATATAATACTAATTTTAAATTGAGTTATGAATATTTTATGATTTACAATTATAATATATAAATATTTGATTTGGGGATTTTGGATTTTATTTCCGATTACTAATGTAAGTAATACATTCCAAATAGTAGGTAAACGTGGGACGTGGGTTATTAGTTATTACCCATCGATAATTATTTTTATTTTGTCATTTTGACATTTTTATTTATACAAATTTTTAATTCACTTTTTAACATAATTTTTGATTGGTAATACAATTATAATTTATAATCATATTTGACTATATTTATGATCATTTTGATAGTTTCAACATTTGTAGGTGCCATCAAGTTCCGGGCCCTAAATTAATTTATAAATATTATAGTATCACAACAAGTAATATTTGTCTGTTATCTAACCAGTTAACCATCTTACCATGAAGACCGTAGATTTACCATATGGCGTAGGTTAGAGTACGTTTGCATTGTATACAAAACTGCGTGTCTCCGACAAAGGTGTGCACAGGTCGCCTACCCTGTGCCGTAGGTAGGTATATGGAAGGTTATAAAATGTTTTAGTATATTATTGAAATAATATTACACTGGTGGCCGAAATCCAGGACATCTAGGACATCACCAATAATTGCGATGTCATTACTATAAATATTATATTTTACTAACACTGCACTATTCGCGGTCGTAAATTGATAACAAATTGAAGACATAAGTTTACATTTTTGTATAATATATCATTATATTATTTTATTTACATGTTTGTTTTATTTCGAATAATTAACGAATTTACAGAATGGGTACTTAAATTTAATTACAGTTAATTAATTGGGTATATAATAATGACGATGTAAAAACAATAATTATAATAAAAAGGTATATAAATAAAAATGTATAAATAGTTATTCGTTATAATAGCCAGGGTCGCATCTTTTTAAATACTATTAAAAATTTTATATCCATTCGAATTTTGTCCAAACACGGTTTAGGCATAATTTTGATTTCGAAAGAACCAAAATCAATATTGCTATGCATTCTAGTTATTCTGTATAATTAATATTGTTAATTTTCGTGCGGATGACGGATTTATTGGTTTCTATTTTCGCTCAAAGTATAGGTACCTACCCATAGGGACAATGGGGTAGGTACTAAACGAATTCGTATATGAAACGAAATTGGTTGTGGGTGGAGGGTGGGTGACCAGTTACAACTTATGGTCACAACTTACAGGTAGCCCTGTGCTGGATGGCCGTCATGAAGCGGGTGGCACAGCCGCTCGAGATCATAGGCATTATTTTGTGGGGGAGGGTGGGGATCGGTGGACCTCCGATGGTTGGATGGCGGGAGGATAGGCCGCAGTATCGAGCGCTACCTGGCGGGGTCGTCGTATAAGCTTGATGAGCGATTCGAATCTCATTTCAGTGCCTTCTTCAGTACTCTCCGTACCTATACAGGAATCGTATACAGGGTCTGTTCAACAATCGGTAAGTAGACAAATAAACTATTATCGACACTTGAAGTATAAATCTATTTTAAAAATTATGTCTGTAATTATAATTAGGATTAAATACATTTTAAGTCTTAGGTACATGTATACGGTATTTTCAGTTATTACTATGGGCCGTTGCACGGAAAATCACACGGAAAAAACAAAACAGTTATTTTCACTATAAAAATAGTAAAATTAACTGTATTATACAATTGCTATAGGGATAGCTATAATGTTAGTCAGAGTTACTAAAAATATAAAGTTATGATTTTATAGTTAGTCAGACAAAAATTATAGTGTTTTGTACCAAACATGTTTAGTACTCTTTACTATACAATTTAATTATTTGAACAATATTTATAGTTATTTGAATATAATTTTATAGTACTTTTTACTTTTAAATTTATTTATCTGACAATGTTTATAGTAATTTGAACATATTTTAATAGTAATCTGTAATTTTAAATTTAGTTATTTGACAATTTTTATAGTAATTCAAATATAATTGTATGGTACTGTTTACTTTATAATTTAGTTGTTTGACAATGTTTATAGTAATTTGAACATATCTTTACAGTACTATGTACTTTTTAATTTAGTTATTTAAATAATATTTATAGTTATATAAAAACAAAACTTATAGTGTTGACGACTATTAACCAAAGTGAAATTTACTACAATAAAACTTCTTCACGATAACAATTAGTTCCCTGACCTATACCTAGTGATAAGTAGCATAGGTACCTATAAATTTAAATATTAAAGTATTGAAGTTTGGTTATTTATAACAGAACCTAGTTATTCAGGTTATTTTTCTCGGACAGTAAGGCAATTTTCAGTTTTAATTTGAATATAATAATTAATATTAAAATTGAAATTTGATTATTAAGTTATAAATTATTCATGTTTTTTTTGCAAGTACACAATTTAAAAGATATAATGTGTTAAATTTACATTTTATTAAACTTTCATTACACATATTGATACAAATTATAATATATATTAAATAATACAAAACAACTTTTTACATAGGTATAAAAGTACCAAACATATTTTACAAAACAATAGACAATATGTAATTAATTATATACAATATTAAGTTATAATAACAATGTAATTAATAACTATATATAATATGAACATTAGAGATATAAAATTACTATAAATATTATACCTAATACAATAAATGCCTACTGTATTATAATAAATTATAGTATTCAATATAATGTAACAACAGTAGGTATATTTCTGAAACTGTACAAATAAAAATAAAAATTTAAAAATATTAAATATATTTTCAAATTTATGTATACATTTTTATAAATACACTTCCATTAGAAATGCTTGTATGGTGAACAGGAAAACTATTATCCAAATCATTTAATTTTTTACATTTTAATTCAGAAGTTAACATAACATTAAATGCTCCAAAATGTTCATCATAATGAAAAGTATTAAACAAATTATAAATAATGAATGATTCATCTTGTATGATAAAAATACATTTAATTAATCCGAATAAAGGTAACATGTAATTTTCATCGCATATATTAATAACCACTGACATATTTTTTGTATTGTATAAAATTCCCTTGATATTTATCCAAGAAACAAAGGATACATTATTTAAATCATAATGATCTGAATATCTATTATATAATTCAATGTCCATTGGACTTAATTTTATTATTGGTCCTATTCCCGTATGAATGGTATAATGATCTATTTTAGTTGATAATAATCTATAAGAAAGCCTTAATTGTTGTTTTAGACATAATGTTTTTTGAATATTTTTTCTTGATGTTATTGAATGAGCAGTATTTTTCAATTCTCTGTGCTTGCCTTCAAACCGCATTGCCCAAAATAATGATAACGGGCCAGATTTTTTAATGATTAAAGGATAATGAACCATATGATGGTGTTTTGGCTTTAAATTTATACGAAATATTTTAAGGTATGTAGTGTGGTGTTCGGTAATTAGAGCTTTAAGGAGTATTGAGTCTTCAAATTTAATCCACTTTGATAAAATTATACTTAAAATTTTATCAAGTATAATGTAGATTGACCAAATTTCTGAGTTAAGAGGAACTAAATCACCAATAATAAGTCCCAAGTTTTTAACAAAACATAGCATTTCACTTGCTGACATTTTCAGTTTACTTCCTTTACCTTTCAATGTTTCACTAGCAATTAATGTTGGTCGATTTCGGATATCTATGAATCCATAATCAAATAATTCTATTCTACTATTTAGTTTATCAACTGTAAAATATTTTAGGTCAAAAATCATTATTTTTAGCATCAAACCTATATCATAATTACATACTTCCTCTAGCATGTCGTGCATTATGTCCACACAATAATTCTGTGAAAAGAACTTATTTCATTCCAAACACATGATTCTTTTACTCCAGTTAATAATACTTCATTTATTTCAAGATCATCAGCATAATTTATATAGTTTCTAACATTCCTATCTACCTCTGTTGTTTGTACGTGGCATTCATTTTTAATTGTTTTACAAAACCTGCATGGATATCTGGAAACAAAACTTTCAGTAAACCCTAATATAGAATGTAAGCCCAAATTATCTCCTATAATCAAACCCAAAGAGAAGAATATATGATGAACCTTATTATTGACTGTAACAAAAATACCAGTATTTTCTAAATATTTTAATTCAGAAATTAAGTCTTTAAAAATAACACTATTCCCAAAATCTCTTTTGTCATTGGTTTTAAAAAGTGATACCAAATATATTTGATCTAAAGACGAAGACAACTCTGGAGGTAAACATGCTAAGGATACATATATCGCGCCTAACTTTTGCGAACCAGCATGCGTACCGAGTGGATTATTGACTTCAAAATCGTCAAAATATAAAAATAATGGTAAAATAAGTTTATTTGTATTGTTTGAACATTTTTCGTGCCATAGTTGGGACTGCATAAAGTTATAAGTTAATTTACTGGATTTCATATTTTCTGTATATTTTAATATTACATCTAATAAATTTGAGTGTTCTAAATTTTTTTTTAATATATCTCGAAGTGAAATTGAGCATATTTTAACATCTATAGGCTCTACTACAACTATTCCATTTACTAATTTGTCACCTAATCTGTGACCAATAACTATTTCTTTAGGATGGATTAATACAACTAATTCTTCATGTTTTTCAAATCGCTTATACTCTGTTTTTAAATTAACAAAGGGATCTGACAACATTTTCATCTCACTAAGTATTAATGTTAATTCACCCTTGACATTATTATCGCTGCATTTATTTACACATACGTTAATTTTAGAACTAAAAACTGCTACAATCATATCGATAAAATCTTGAACATCATTAATTAAAACATCAATTTTATTTCTAGGAATAACTGTATCACTATACCATTTACAGATCATACTTATAGCATTTGATCTTATTTTTATTAAATCATCAGCCAGAGGGATACTACAATTTTGTTCACCAATATTATCACTATCAAGAAATTCTTCATTTTCAGTAGTTTCTTCAAACAAATTAAATGTATTTATTTTTTTTAAATCCATATTAGAAGTAGAATCATAGTCATGCTGTTTCAGATGTCTTTTATAAGTATCAACATTGTTAAAAATCCGTAAACAACCCTCTAATGGGCAATTTAATTTTTCAATTGATTTTAAATCATGGTAAATATTAAAATGTATAAATAAATGATTGAGACATTGGGCCTCGTAATTACATATAAAGCAGCTTAACATTTTAAAATTATATTTGAGAAGAAATTGGAATTATTAATTGAATGTTTATTTATTATGTCAATAAATGTATACATGTAGCATGTGTACATAAAACAAAGAAAATCTTTTAAATAGGAACAACAGACTATAAAATATAAAACATAATTAATTAAACAATTAATACTATTATTCTATATAAACTCTATATAACTCAAATTATTACTGCAAATCCTTAATTAGGCTTTGGACACTTATAATTTTTTTTTTTAAATTATTGTTTATTTTAAAAAAATAATCCTGAATGAACCACCATACCTGTTCAGCCTCTTGAGGATATTCTAAATTGAATGAATGAAATGATTTAAAGCATATGTCTAAGGCCTTGATGGGAGTTTCTAGTTTGTAATATATGTCATTAATAACTGTGTAGTAGCTGATTGTGTTATTGATTTCTTCTAGATTACCCACTATGGCAACGTATGGTTGAACTGTAAGCCCACAATTAAATGCCCTGTGCACTTTTTCTTCATGTATTGTTTTGAGATCATTGATATTCTTTAAAAAGTTATTAAACCTATATTAATAAACAATTATTATAGTTACCTACTTATGTGTTTAAATGCTTTATTTTATTAAAAATAATATATTAGTTATTGTTCTATAATTGAAACTTACAGTTATGTGTACTATAACTGCACAGGCTTGTTTTGATTTTGTTGGCCTCCGCATTGAATATTTTGTAACATTGTTCCCAGTGGTTTTCTTTGGTATTTTAATGTTAACTGGATTAAATAGGTAAGGCAATTATTGAATGGCAGCTAAATAATCATCGCCTAAAGTCATTTTAAATATTAGTATGTTACATATATTATATTGTTATTATTTGTATGTGTATAAACATTACATGTATATAACATGTATTATGTATTATGTATATAATACATAAGTATTTGTGTGCAGTTATTATTATACAGTTAAATTAAGACACTTGCCTAAATTATCAGCTGATAAAATTGTTTTAACCCAATTTTGTTGTTCTACATTAAAGTTGAATGTTCTACTTTTAAGATAATTTTTTAATATTAAATTTTTTTTTTAAATATCAAACTTTTGTATCAGATTTTGATTTTTTTGAGGATATAAATTATCAAAATCCATATCAATCTAAAAAAGTGTGAATGTTTAGTTCTAAACTTTTTTTTAATATAATATGTTTAAAATATAATACAATTAAGTGAAATAAGAATTTAGTGTGAAAGTAATAGTAATATTAATATTAATCAATTAAAAACATATTCTATAATATATATAGTTGAACTTACAAGTATGTGACCCTTCGAGTTTTTTAGAGCTGGGTATTTAAGATTGTTTTTATCATTACTTTGTTTTTGTAAACGATAACTTGCAGTTTCTGCCCACAGCTTATATAAAGTTATTTCAGGATCAATGTTGTGCTTTAGCCAATTTATTGAATCCAAAATTTCTATTTATTTAATAAATATTTTAGTAAATACTAAATTAGTAATTTTACAAAAAAGTATATTAAATTGTCTGTTTTAAAGAATTTAATAAAAAATTATTTATTAAAAGATTTAAATTTAGTTTATTAGAAAGAAACCTAACCATCTTCGTTCGTAAAAACTGCATCATCTTTGTTGCACAAATTTTGTTTAAATGCTGTATTGGTTTTATTGATTTCTCTTTTAATATTGCAATATTTATCATACAGTTTACCTCGATTAGGGCTAACTTTATTGCCTTCTCTAAAATATGGAATGAAATAAACAAACTCAGATTCTGAAGGGAATAACTCTTCTATACCTATTATGTTAACATCAAAATAATTAAATAATATTTGCTATTTTTTTGTTTTTAATCAAAGACAATAAATAAAATATTGAGTATTATTATTATTTTATGGATTATTATAAAACAACTTGCATAGTAATTAATAATCATTAGTCAAATATACATTATGTTCTTATAATAAGTACACTACATCATTCTTAATCACTTTTGAAAAAAAATTTGTACCTTTTGCAATTTTGGAAAATTGAGACCTGTTAATTTTATTTGCACCTTCTGTATTGTATATAGCATCATTTATCACTACTCCACAAAGCCGATTTCTCATTTTTTGGCATAATGTCCCATTTGAAGCATAATACTGTAGTATAATAACACCATCTTTTTTTTCGATTACCATATCGCCACATTTAATGTCAAAGGAAAACTTGGTATTATTATGTTCAATCATGTTTAAGTCAAAACATATTATTGCCCATGTTATTAATATTGGGGCATACATGAAATAATTGCAAAAGTGGTAAATTAGTGGTAAAATTTATAATCATATTTGACTATATTTATGATAATTTTGATAGTTTCAACATTTGTAGGTGCCATCAAGTTCCGGGCCCTAAATTAATTTATAAATATTATAGTATCGCAACAAGTAATATATGTCTGTTAACTAATCAGTTAACCATCTTACCATGAAGACTGTAGATTTACCATAGGGCGTAGGTTTATTTTTAGTGACTGAAGTGTAGTTATTGACTGAAAAAATTGAATTCACCTCTGGGTTACATGCTTTAGATGTTTGTGATAAAGAGTTGTATACAAATATTCATGAACTCTTGAAAATATTTTCTACTTTGCCTGTATCAACTGCTACACCCAAACGATGTTTTTCATGTTTGAAGAGGATTGAGTCTCACATAGTAAATAGTATGACAGAAGTAAATATTTTATCAATTATTCTATCTAAATATCTTAATATATTGAATAATAATCATAAATTAGGTAGTTATTATTTTATACTTTGTTTATTAGAACCGACTTAATGTGTTGGCTTTATTGGCATTTCAAACAATAATCATTGCAGATGAGGTTAACTATGAACCGAGAATTCAAAAAAAAAAAAATTAGAAAATTGGATTTTGTATTATAACAATTTTTTTTGTTTTCATTTACCTGATGATGCCGATAGTATAATTTTTTTTTAACTTTATGAATTATAAATGTTTGCCTATGCCAATCACAAAGGTTGCAGTTTTCTTGAAAGTATTTTTTCGAAATCAGTTCGGTAGTTCCAGAGATTACCCTCAACAATGTCAACAAACAACTCCTCTTTATATAATAGTGTAGATATATATATATATAAATATTCATACGATATACCCATATTACCTATAGTTTTATGAATTAATTCGCATATTATATAACTCGCAACCAAGGCTAATATGTATAGATAGATAAGGCAATACGGAGGGTTTGGTTTATTGTAATAGAGTACTTACCTATATGCGTCGTCAAGTTATAAGTTATCGAGTTAGTGCATTACTCATTAGTGCGTTTCTTAAACTGTGTTCCGCGTGGAATCCCAGGGTTCCTCGAAACTGCAGTGCTTTTTTCAACATTTTAAATCGATCTCTGTGTTAAATGTCGGTACATTTCAAAGGATGAATATCCTCGATTGTCACAAAAGGCCGTGTTGGCACTTTTAACCATTTGCAACCACTTGTATGTGTGAAACGGGGTTCACCACCTATGTACCAACAAAAATAAATACCGCAACTGACTTGAGGCTGAACCTAATATGCGAGATTACAATTTTCATCGAAAAATCCCGATATTAAGAACATATTTTGTAATAATAAAAAGTAATTTCACTCATCTCATTAAAATTAAAATTTACAAGTCCTGTTATTCAAAATATTTTTTGAATTAAATACAGAGTAGTGTGTACACAGTTATTATTAAATAAAATTATTATAATTTTTATTGCCAATAATCCAATGACACATTAAAACTATTGAAACAAAATATAATATAGGTTCTGATGATTGTCGAGCTATAATAACCCACTGTTGAAAACTAAATAAAAAAAGCAAAAAATCTAGAAAAAAATTAGTGGTTCCACGATAAAAGTAGACATAAAAAAGGGTTAAACAGATAAACTTAAAAAGCTGCGTTACTCAAACTTATCATTCACGTTGGATATGATATTCTATTATTATAATAAAATATGAGATGATTCATTATATTCAAAATATGACACTATATTATATTTTTTATCGTTTAAAATTGCAGCCTTAATTTTTAATACCAGACGACTAGGCTACCTACCTAATTTTTTTTTTACATATTAGTAAATAATAATAATTCAGCTAACACGTAACACGTAACTACCATTATATTCTGCACAAATAACATGCTCTGTCTTAGTAACGTTGATATGAATGTTGATAAAAATTTATTTTAATAGCATTTAAAATTTTAAAAAGTTTTAAAATTGAATTGAAATTATTTATTTTTTTTTAAATGTAGGTAGGTATGCAATTATTCAACATTTTCTTAGGAACCATTGTTGAAAAGATTCATAGTTAAGTATTTAGATATTTTACGTAGATACTTGGACACCGTATAATATAATAATTAATAAACGATGATACGGTATATACTATATACACGAATATACGATTGGTTTATTTCACGCATCTCGGTATGCGTCGTCAAAAGTTATCATAGACAGGGCCCAGGGCATCCCGGGATCTTATAAAATTCCTCCTCTCTTACATGGAGGGAGGGAGGGTGGTAGAATTCCAATGTCAAATATAAAAAATATAAATACCTACAACCTACATAATATATAGAATAATTATAAAACATTATTTAGGTACCTACCTACTTGTATTGTAAATCAAGGAACAAATTCACTTTACTTTTACGCGTTTTTCTGATGTTTTTTTAACATGTATTTCAAAAAGTTAAGATGGTGGAAATTAAATTTGCAGAAATTATTATTTTGGAATTTATATCCTTCCGAATTTCTGTTTTCACGCAAACGCACAACGTTGCGATTTACAGCCGTGTACACGACTGTATACAAGTGCCTTTAACGAATTTAGATTTGTTTTTTTTAAGGTCCAAAGTATTTTAACGTGTTAAGACCAGCACATAATATATATAGGTAAACAGTCACATTGTTTAAAATGCATAACGCGGACACTTTGTATACTATTATGTAAATAAAGTACACATTATATAAAAAAGCGTGTAAGTAGATGTCGCTCTGCTGTACAGTAGGTTACAAGTGAGTCACTGTATAATGGATGGTATCAAATTTGAATTCAATGATAAATTACCATTGTATAAGCAAAACGATTCTTAGCGGAGACGTTATGTCAGTCTAGGTATCATTCTATATACATATCTATGGAATTCAAAAAAAAATGACCTATAATAGGTACCTATAATTAATTCCAAATTAATCATATCACAATATCCATTAAAACTTATAACGCGTTATACATCAACAACAAACCCTGATCCTATCATAGATATATAATAATAGTGTACTTTAGAAGTTTCAATTACCCACGAATAATATTATACAATTACAACAAAATAACTAAAATAGTTATTCTAGGTTTTTTTTTTATGTAAATTCATCCACAATTGAACTTAAAATGATTATAAAAATTCACTGTGCTTAAGATTTTTTGGTAACAGAATTAACTACTTACGTGGAATCTTGTTTTAAATTTTCAATCTTTAGATATAAAAGTTGAACATTTTATAAATTTTTAACTACAAAATAATTATTTAGTTTTAAATTTGGAAATTTTGTCAAAATTCGATCTTTAAATGCTTATAAAAAAAATGTGACTATGTATTTTTAATATTTTTCAACTGATATTGTAACATTATATCAGGAGCCTTGTATTCAATTTTTACACTTTTTTTCAGAACAAATAAAACTTTATTGATATTAATTATAGAAAAAAAAACTAAAAAAAATGAAAACTGAAATGTCCGTAAACAGCTTAAAAAGAGTCAAAATATTTTCAAAATTGTATGGTGTATAGGAAATACTAATATAAATATTCAGTGAAATTTTCATGTACAGTTATTCGTTTTTGAATTACAACAAAAAAAGAAATCGCTACATGAGAAATCGAGTGAATACCCAATGTTGTAAAAATTTGAATTACAAACGCCCATAAAAATTGAATTTGACTTTCTTGTAGACAATTTTTTTTTAATAAAGCAAGATAATCTTATAAGGAATCTTGTATAACATTTTAAAATCTTAGATTTAAAAAGAAAAATTTTTATGAATTCTTAACTCAAAATAATTTGCGAATTTTCGTGATTTTTCCATATTTTGTCAATTTTTGGACTTAAAATGCTTATAAAAAAAAACTGTGACTAAGGATTTTTAATATTTTTCATCTGCATTTGAAACAATATACTGGAAGCTCTCTATTTAATTTTCTAGCTTTTTTAACCAATCAATAAAATTTCATTGATATTTATTGAATAAAAAACTAAAAAAATTGAAAACGGAAAATATCTCGGAAAAAATTTGGACCCAAGCCTGGCCAACCTGGTATTAAAGTTCTGGCGCCGCCATTGTGTTAATTAAAATAATTATCATTAATCACGTCATCTAGTTACTATTCTCACGAATTATTTTTGTATTGTATAAAATATCAACTTGAAATTATCTTTATTTCATAAGATAGGGAACACTATATACGATGATATAGCTGACGATATTTTCGTATTTAATCTATACGATTATATACATACAATAAGTATCATTAACGCTAATTGCATTTAATCGATATACATCTGATTACATCGTGTACTTCAGACTTTAGATAATTTGATTACGCCATGTAATATGTAATTTTTTTAATTCTTTTGAAAAGTATGAGAAAAGTAATACAACATCGATTATTTCTACGAGTAAAATCGATTGAAAAACTGATGTACAATACATAACGTGATATCGCCGAATCTAGGAAAAAAATCGCCAAAGCTATACCTAATCGTACTGTTGGGTACAACAGCTGTCAAAAATAATAAAAATATATTCAAATTGAATAATAATTATTATATTATTATAATATTCATAAACACGTATAAATTATATTATATGATATTGCTATACAAATATTTCCATTCATTTATAAAACAAATAAGTATTACCCTTTACTAATAAAAATTAAAAGTAAAGTAATTTGAATCTGAATTTGACAAATATTATACAGAAATTAAATAATATTATATTATCAATGAGTTAATATTTTTAAAATTAATCTTATTCCTGTTTATGAAATCTAATATCTTAAATGATTTTTTAACTTAAGTATTAATATGTAATTATATACTACAATAATTGTAGTATATTATAAATTGATAATTATTATCAATTTATAATAATAGACAACATACATCAATAATAACATTATCTAGACGAAAAAAAGTGATAGGTATAACCGCAATTATTTATGTCTAGTTTGAGGTAATTTCGACAACTATTATATAAATAACAAATTTGTTTAGACTTTACTGTAAAATTAGAGTATCATTTAAAAGTCACTGGAGTGAATTGACTTCTTATAAAATTTAAAGTTAAGATTATTATCTATATGCAATATCATAAGGTTTTATATTATATTTTAATTTTAAGCCCAGTTATGAGTATATTTATTATTTTATGATGTACAATTATATATACATAGGTATAAGTATTTGCTTTGTGGATTTTGGATTTTATTCAATAGTACAGTTACGTATAGCTTTGGGGATTTTTTTTCCGGAGATTTTTTTTCTTGTGGATTGTGAACCACATTATTAAAATAATTTGGGCATTTTCGTGATTTTTACGACTTTTGTCAAAATTCGAACTTTAAATCCTTATAAAAAAAATTGTGAACACGGATTTTTTATATTTTTAAAATGGCATTGTAACAATAGATATATTATACAGATTCTTGTATTAAATTTTCAAGCTATTTTAGACAACAAATAATATTGTATTGGCATTTATAGAAAAAAAAACTAAAAATAATAAAAATTGATAATGTTCGTGAACAGCTCAAAACAAGTCAAAATATTTTGAATATTTTATGGTGTATATACAATAAATTTTAGGGTTACACCAAAAACCAAAATCGATTTTTCGAAAACCGCTTTTGCGTAAAAATTCCGGTTTTTCTTTAATTTTATATGTTTTTCCGGCCGTTGTAAAAACTATTGGGAATTTTGACCTCCCGTATGCACCAACTAGATTCACTTTCCCATCGAACAAGATACTGTTGACGAAAATCGAAGCAGTTTTACTACCTCAAACCATGCTGACGGGCAAAAACACACATCATTGTAAAATCGAATGTATTTATGTGTGCTGCGCTCAGAATCTAAAATTATTTTAGATGAAGAAGTAAGTCATAAATAAGGATAAAAAAAAGTCCTGAAAAAAATGAATGAAAATTTATCAAAATAGAAGTATAAATATGTTAAAATTGTATTGAAAAACACATTAAAGATACATAAAAAATCATATAATGTCATAAAAAATAGAATGGAGCTTACATACCTATAATATAGTGTACATATTATAATATATATATTTAATTTTCAAGTTTCTTAATGAAGATCATAATTTTGGCTTTTGCTATAATTTAGTAATTTACTATTTAGTTTTAGTGCAATGATGATATGGATTATATCAAATTGTATAGATAAATATAAAAATTTTCATACTATAAATAAATTGTTCACCATAAATTGACAGGTAATTAGCAGAGGTAATTTTTAAAAAATGTTAGTTTGTTTTAATAGGAATTCAATCTCGATAATTTTTCAAATATAGTAGACTAATAAATATATTCGAAGTTATTATAGATTCTTATAACTTGAACTTTGATTATTAACATTACATAAAAACAAACGATTTTTTTTTATAATAATAGGTTACATGTATACCTATAAACAGGCATTTTTAACAGGCGTAAGTCATAAAATAAGAAACAGGTCAAGAGGTGTACCAAATTATAATATTATATTTATATAGCATTATTATAATAAATTGTATTGGTACTATAATTGTATTTATTATTGACTATTGCATTACATTTTCATATTTTAGATCTGTAATAGTAAGTAGGTAATTAACAATTTTTTATATTATATGATTTTTAATGTGACTTTAATGTATTTTTCAATACAACTTTAACATATTTATATTTTAATTTTGATATATTATTTTCATTCATTTTTATCGGGACTTTTTTTTCCTAGTGTGGGACTTTTTTTTACAAGGACTTTTTTCTGCGATTCGTTATAATAAGCACTAGTAAGACGGAGACAACAATGGCCACGTAGAGAAGCGTCCTCTCCGAAATTTAACACATCCATTGCCACAAACCCATCATTTGCCCACATTTTTATACTTTGCGTTTCCTGGACGATTTATTGTTATATCATATGTATCGCAGGTTTTTTTTTAAATATACCTTCGCTGAAATATTCTCGAAGTGACTGTTTGGGGACGAAATTCACCGACGGCCTCGTATAACTGTATAGCTGTTTACTAAACTCGTTGGACCTTGTACAGTTGTACGCCAACGTATACTATTATGTATCTTGTGTGTATTGTATACCGTTAGTCCCTGAATCCGTAGAAAATTTCTATAGAAACACCATCTGTCAGACCTTCGGAATATTAATGGTTACAACTGTAGTAACAACAACAATTTCAGAATATAATAATATAAGTGTGCATACGGTGTGGTATACAATATGGACCACCATAAGAAGTTAATAAGAAAATGTTGTACAATACGATACACCAGATATTTTTCAATAAACAGTCGGCGGAATCGACATAAATAAATTTCCTATGGAATCGACAAAACCACGAAGTTTGAACGTACCAACAAGTCGATAGCGCATTATTGTGTATATAAATATATTTCGTTACAATATGTATTGTTCGTTATTAAGTGGAGTTTTGGGACTTCGATCTAGCAAAATAAACGATATAACACATTTTAACATTTTAAAGACACGACAAAAAAAATGTGCATAGAAAGGTACTGATACAATAATATAATATTGTGTTATAAGTGACGTCCGGTAGACGGGAAACCTAATATTTTATAGATTATATATACCTAGTACCTTTAGACACATCGAATTTATCTTGTAAACTGTAAATAATTGGAATTTGGACAAAATGTTTTATTGTAGCCGTATACTTTAAATTTCGATATGTCTATAGTACCGACATCCTGTACCCAAATATTCTATATATTATTTTCATTCATTTTTATGGGAACTTTTTTTTCCTAGTGTGGGACTTCTTTTAAAGGGACTTTTTTTACCGGGACTATTTTTCCGCGATTCTGTAGGATACGGCGGCGTAAGTCACCGTAGTAAGCATTTATTGCATTTAGAAAAATCAATAATCGTAGAAGTTATAATTATTGTATTAAAGTCTCCCCAGAATATCATTCACTCACGAGCCGCTACTGGACCTAACGCAATATTATTGCGGTTAACAACTGTATCTGCAGCCGTGTTTGCTCCGTAAGCACAACGTACGCACTTGAATATTATTGTTCACTCTTACAATAATAAATTGTAACTGCATTGTCCTGTTATAATATATAAGGCTGGACGGCCTTGAAAACGAAGGCAGTAAACTGGTGCTGCTCGCCAGTTCTGTTAGCTAAAATTTAAAAAAGTTTTAAAATTAAATTGAATTTTTTTTTTTTTTTTAATGTAGGAATGTATGCAATTATTCAACATTTTCTTAGGAACCATTGTTTAAAAGATCCATAGTTTAGTATTTAGATATTTTACGTAGATACTTGGACACCGTATAATATAATTTTATTAATAAGCGATGATACGATTGGTTTATTTCACGCGTCTCGGTATGCGTCGTCAAAAGTTATCATAGACAGGGCCCTATTTAGAAATTATGCATGCCGGGGATCTTATAAAGTTCCTCCTTTCTTACAGGGAGGGAGGGCTGTAGATTTCCAGTGTCAAATATAAAAAATTATAAATACCTACTTATACACAATAATTATAAAACATTAGAAAGGTACCTACCTACTTGTATTGTAAATCAAGGAACAAATTCACTTTACTTTTACCCGTTTTTCTGATGTTTTTTTAACATATATTTCAAAAAGTTAAGATGGTGGAAATTAAATTTGCAGAAACTATTATTTTGGAATTTATATCCATCCGAATTTCTGGTTTCACGCAAACGCACAACGTTGCGATTTACAGCCGTGTACACGACTGTATACCGGTGCCTTTAACGAATTTAGATTTGATTTTTTAAGTACCAAAGTATTTTAACGCGTTAAGACCAGAACGGCAGAACATAATATATAAGTAAACAGTTACATTGTACAATCACATTGTTTAAAATTCAGAACGAAGACACTTTGTAGACTATTATGTAGGTTAGGGTTAATTAGGTATATAATAATGACGATGTAAAAACAATAATTATAATAAAAATGTATAATAGTTATTCGTAATAATAGCCAGGGTCGGATCATAGCTTTTTTGCACCCAGGGAAAATTAAAAAAAATAAGCCCATCTCAGGGAAATAACCAGAATTAGTAATTTTTTTACGGAAAATCAAGCACACTCACACAGTATTGCGAGGAACTGAGGACCAACATATTTTACAAAACCTTTCGCAATATACTGCGCTAGAGCCAAAGAAAGCTAGCCGCGTGACGTCACAAGATCACACTGCGCGGCCTATTCTTTTACACAGGAATCGCCGACGCAGTCTAGATTATTTATTTATAATTTTTGTTATATTCGATTGTATTATAAATAACTTCGTAGTCACAAAAATAAACAGTCGTATACAAAAAATTTAATTTTTTTGATTACATCTTTATAAAAAATAAGACGTTTTTTTTTATGTTGACGAACGTCGAACAACCGCATTTTACGTTTATACGTACTTGTAAACCGACGTATTTTTCAACTTAATATTTTCATTGTTGGAATTTTGTTTTACGAGGTAAAGTAATGTATTATAAATTATAATCATTTTTATTTTATTTATTTATAATAATAATTTGTTAATTACATAGGTGCATAATATTTAATATAAAGTCAAAATAGTTAAGTAAGTACCTACCTATATTATGTTGGATTACTTAGATTATATTATAATTCAGGGCCTCAAGGGTCTCCAAACTTTTTTATTGAAGAGCCACAAAAAAATCAAATGCTCTCAGAGCGCCAAAAGTTTATTATCACATATAATTTTTTATTTTATGATAATATAGGTAAGTACCTATATAAATAATAAGTTTACTTTCTATTTTTGTATAAAATATTGTTTACTTTACAATATACTTAAATAAAAATTAATAGGTATAAATATAATATAGTATAAATATATTTTTGAAATAATTTTTTATCTATATATGCGTCCTATTGCGTATCTATATTGGTCCTATTTCGGGCCGGTTAAAACTTGTTCGAGGGCCGTATTTTGAAGACCCCTGTTATAATTTAGGTATAAGAAGGGTTCTCGCATAACCAAAATCTGTTTTTTTTTAGATCTTTGTTACAAAATAACCTACTTAAGTGGAACCTATTGTTGCAAGTCCTTAATCCATAGCTATAAAAGTTGAAAATTTTATACATTTTTACTACAAAATCATTTTAAAATTTAAAATTTGATAAATGTTGTCAAATAATGAATATTAAATGTTTATAAAAAAAAATTGGGAATAGGTATATTTTTTAATATTTTTCAACTGCTATTTAAGCAAGAGCCTTGTATTAAATTTTAATGCTTTTTGGCCCAACAAATAAAAGGAAAGAAAAGTATTTCTAACTTAAAATAATTTGGGCATTTTCGTGATTTTTACGACTTTCGTCGAAATTCGAACTTTGAATCCTTATAAAAAAAAATTGTGAACACGGATTTTTTATATTTTTAAAATGTCATTGTAACAATAGATATATTATACAGATTCTTGTATTAAATTTTCAAGCTTTTTAAGACAAAAGAAAAACTAAAAATAATAAAAATTGATAATGTCCGTAAACAGCTCAAAACAAGTCAAAATATTTTGAATATTTTATGGTAAATATTTTATAATATTAATATATATAGGTAATAAAAATTAATTACGAACATTTAAATTTAGTAAAACGGCAAAACGTACACTAACATTTATTAAAACCCACAGACTTATGGTAATGGCCTTAATTGTTTTAATTTTTGTTGAATATAACAAAAAATTAAAAAAATTAACAAAGACCGCTTCGGCGATTCCTGTGTAAAAGTATACGCCGCCGCCGAGCCGTGTGATCTTGTGACGTCACGCGGCTATGTCTATTTGGCTCTAGCGCCTTAACGAATCGACCTATACAAATTTCAGTACCACTGTTAATTATCTATTAATTTAACTAAAGTCATTGTTTTTTGTTTCATAGTCCGTATACACTGTCGTGCTGCCATTAAGTTTTTTTTTACTTAGCTGGCGCCACGACTGTGCATGTCCTACGTAGGTAAATCCGGCGAGTCCGACGATTTCTATTCTGACCATGCTGTTCCGTCGCAATACGATGTGACCGATGGGACGAAATACAAACTGTTTTAGTAGGACGGTAATCGGAAAAAAAAGTCCCACACTAGGATAAAAAAAAAAGTCCCGAAAAATATTAATGAAAATATATCAAAATAGAAGTATATTAAATATGTTAAAATTGTATTGAAAAACACATTAAAGTTACATAAAAAATCATATAATATCATAAAAAATAGAATGGAGCTTACATACCTATATAGTGTACATATTATAATATATATATTTAATTTTCAAGTTTCTTAATGAAGATCATATTTTTGGCTTTTGCTATAATTTAGTAATTTACTATTTAGTTTTAGTGTAATAATGATATGGATTACATCAAATTGTATAGATAAATATAAAAATTGTCATACTATAAATAAATTGTTCATCATAAATTGACAGGTAATTTTTAAAAAAGGTTAGTTTGTTTTAATAGGAATTCATTCTCGATGATTTTTCAAATATAGTAAACTAATAAATATATTCGAAGTTACTATAGATACTTATAACTTGAACTTTGATTATTAACATTACATAAAAACAAACGTTTTTTGATATAATAATAGGTTACATGTATACCTATAAACAGGCATTTTTAACAGGCGTAAGTCATAAAATAAGAAACAGGTCAAGAGGTGTACCAAATTATAATATTACATTTATATAGCATTATTATAATAAATTATATTGGTAGGTACTATAATTGTATTTATTATTGACTATTGCATTACATTTTAATATTTTAGATCTGTAATAGTAAGTAATTAACAATTTTTTATATTATATGATTTTTAATGTGACTTTAATGTATTTTTCAATACAATTTTAACATATTTATATTTTAATTTTGATATATTATTTTCATTCATTTTTATCGGGATTTTTTTTCCTAGTGTGGGACTTTTTATTACAAGGACTTTTTTCTGCGATTCGTTATAATATGCACTAGTAAGACGGAAACAACAATGGTAGAGAAGCGGCCTCTCCGAAATTTAACACATCCATTGCCACAAACCCATCATTTGCCCACATTTTTATACTTTGCGTTCCCTCGACGATTTATTGTTATATAATATGTATCGCAGGTTTTTTTTAAAATATACCTTCGCTGCAATATTCTCGAAGTGACTGTTTGGGGACGAAATTCACCGACAGCCTCGTATAACTGTATAGCTGTTTACTTTACTTGTTGGACCTTGTACGCATACGTATATACTATTATGTACTTTGTGTGTATTGTATACCGTTAGTCCCTGAATCTGTAGAAAATTTCTATATGAACACCGTCTGTCAGACCTTCGGAATATTAATGGCCACAACTGCAGTAACAACAACAATTTCAGAATATAATAATATAAGTGCGAATACAGAGTGGTTCACAATATGGACCACCATAAGAAGTTAGTAAGAAAATGTTGTACAATACGATACATCAGATATTTTTCAATAAACAGTCGGCGGAATCGACATAAATAAATTTCCTATGGAATCGACAAAACCACGAAGTTTGCACGTACAAACAAGTCGATAGCGCATTATTGTGTATATAAATATATTTCGTTACAATATGTATTGTTCGTTATTAAGCGGCGTTTTGGGATTGAGACTTCGATCTAGCAAAATAAACGATATAACACATAATATTTTAAAGACTTGACAAAAAAAATGTGCATAGAAAGGTCCTGACACGATACTATATTGTGTTCTAAGTGACGTACGGTAGACGGGAAACCTAACAGTTTATAGATTATATATAGTACCTTTAGACCCATCGAATTTTTTTTTTAACCGTAAATAATTGGAATTTGGACAAAATGTTTTATTGTAGCCATATATTTTGAATTTCGGTATGTCTAGTACCCAAATATTCGACTGACAACGGTCGGCGGCACTGACAATATAATCTAATAATGATTAATGACGATTAAGAGCGTCTCGTAAAATGTATACCGTCTAGGTCTGTATTGCGCGGGCTACCTTTGTCCTTTTTATAAAGTATAACGTATATTATTGTATACATAATATAAAAACACACTGGCACGATAATCCTAAATTCGCTACAGTCGTTTATAGTTTACGATGAAAACCATTTCGGTTTTCAATATGATCATTATTTATTGTGTATAGTGGTGACTAAAAATTGTGACCACTTGGAGTTCCATGTAATATATTATATTATACACAGTACACACTACACGGACACTACAGTTGTATTTTATACCTACCATCGTTTGAAATAAAATATCAAAGGGGAGTTCAATGTGGCCTGTAGCAAATATTATTATTTCAGATAAAAAAAAAAAAATGTTTATCAAAATCCGATAACCCTACAAGTCCTGAAGGCTGAGAGTTTTTCCTGTAAAGTCATTTGTTTTGATATAATATGTACATATTAATGCACCGTATCAACCTCATACCAGCTGTTTCATATTTAAATAAATTTATTAGTAATATAGTCAAATGTTCAAAATTTCAAATGCCCCGGCGGCCCGGCCCACGCATATAAGACAGTCTGCCCCTGTGTACCAGCAGGAACAATAAGAGTATGAGCTATATAAAAGACAAGACATGAACAGTTTGATTGATGACACTTAAGTATTTAAATAAATGAATCAATAATTTTTAAGCATTTAATGTTTAGATGAACAGAATAGAGTGGTAGAGCGGTACACTTAAAAATGTTGTCCATTACTCAGCTAATCTAAACTTTAAATGCTTATAAATTATAAGCTATAGTTAATGAAGTACGTCCTGTCCGTAATTGTATCTTTATAGTTCGAATTACACCAAAAAATATTTTGATTCAAAATATGAAATATAAATGCAGTGTCATTCAACAAATTAAAAACTTAAACAATTATGACGATACTGAATAATAAAAATTCAAGCAGTCGCGGGACACCTGGTAGATGAAAAACATCAAAAATTTTCTTTTGGTAATAATGTTGAAAATTGAAAAATCACGGTCAACGGGTATCCGACATCTAGAACATTGCCCTGGTCGCCGATGTCGACTACTCGTTCACAATTAATATAGTGTTCACTTTGACGGTTCATAATTTTGATTAGCAATGAGACAACGTTTTTAAAATATATATTATAGGCGATCACGTACCGTATCAAGGATCTAATGGAATAATTTTATTTTTAGTGTGTAAGTCGATAGCGCATTATTGTGTATATAAATATATTTCGTTACAATATGTATTGTTCATTATTAAGTGGAGTTTTGGGACTTCGATCTAGCAAAATAAACGATATAACACATTATAACATTTTAAAGACACGACAAAAAAAATGTGCATAGAAAGGTCCTGACACGATACTATATTGTGTTCTAAGTGACGTCCGGTAGACGGGAAACCTAATAGTTTATAGATTATATAATATATAGTACCTTTAGACCCATCGAATTTATTTTGTAAACTGTAAATAATTGGAATTTGGACAAAATGTTTTATTGTAGCCGTATACTTTTAGTTTCGGTATGTCTATAGTACCGACATCCTAGATGTACCCAAATATTCTATATATTATTTTCATTCATTTTTATGGGAACTTTTTTTTCCTAGTGTGGGACTTCTTTTAAAGGGACTTTTTTTACCGGGACTATTTTTCCGCGATTCTGTAGGATACGGCGGCGTAAGTCACCGTAGTAAGCATTTATTGCATTTAGAAAAATCAATAATCGTAGAAGTTATAATTATTGTATTAAAGTCTCCCCAGAATATCATTCACTCACGAGCCGCTACTGGACCTAACGCAATATTATTGCGGTTAACAACTGTATCTGCAGCCGTGTTTGCTCCGTAAGCACAACGTACGCACTTGAATATTATTGTTCACTCTTACAATAATAAATTGTAACTGCATTGTCCTGTTATAATATATAAGGCTGGACGGCCTTGAAAACGAAGGCAGTAAACTGGTGCTGCTCGCCAGTTCTGTTAGCTAAAATTTAAAAAAGTTTTAAAATTAAATTGAATTTTTTTTTTTTTTTTAATGTAGGAATGTATGCAATTATTCAACATTTTCTTAGGAACCATTGTTTAAAAGATCCATAGTTTAGTATTTAGATATTTTACGTAGATACTTGGACACCGTATAATATAATTTTATTAATAAGCGATGATACGATTGGTTTATTTCACGCGTCTCGGTATGCGTCGTCAAAAGTTATCATAGACAGGGCCCTATTTAGAAATTATGCATGCCGGGGATCTTATAAAGTTCCTCCTTTCTTACAGGGAGGGAGGGCTGTAGATTTCCAGTGTCAAATATAAAAAATTATAAATACCTACTTATACACAATAATTATAAAACATTAGAAAGGTACCTACCTACTTGTATTGTAAATCAAGGAACAAATTCACTTTACTTTTACCCGTTTTTCTGATGTTTTTTTAACATATATTTCAAAAAGTTAAGATGGTGGAAATTAAATTTGCAGAAACTATTATTTTGGAATTTATATCCATCCGAATTTCTGGTTTCACGCAAACGCACAACGTTGCGATTTACAGCCGTGTACACGACTGTATACCGGTGCCTTTAACGAATTTAGATTTGATTTTTTAAGTACCAAAGTATTTTAACGCGTTAAGACCAGAACGGCAGAACATAATATATAAGTAAACAGTTACATTGTACAATCACATTGTTTAAAATTCAGAACGAAGACACTTTGTAGACTATTATGTACATAAAGTATACATGATATAAAAAAGCAGGTAAGTGGATGTTGCTCTGCTGTACAGTAGGTTACAAGTGATTCACTGTATAATGGATGGTATTAAATTTGAATTCAATGATAAATTATCATTGTATTAGCAAAACGATTCTTAGTGGAGACGGTATGTCAGTTTAAGTATAAGACATACTTATACATATCTATGGTATTAAAAAAAATTGGCCAATAATAGGTACCTATAATAAATTCCAAATTGATAATACCACAATATCCATTAGATAATTATAACGCGTTATACATCAACAACAAACAATGATACTATAATAGATGTATAATACTATACTTTAGAAGTTTCAAATACCCACGAATAATATTATACAATTACAACAAAATAACTGAAATTAGTAATCTAGGTTTTTTATGATGTAATTTCCTCCAAGTTTGAACTTACAATGACTATAAAAATAAACAGTCCTTCTGTATTTTTAGATTTTTTGGTAACAGAATTAGCTACTTACGTGGAATCTTGTTTTAAATTTTCAATCTTTAGATATAAAAATTGAACATTTTATAAATTTTTAACTACAAAATAAATATTTTGTTTTAAATTTGATAAATTTTGTCAAAATTCGATCTTTAAATGGTTATAAAAAAAAATTGTGGATATGTATTTTTAATATTTTTTTCAACTGATATTGTAACAATATATAAGGAGACTTGTATTCAATTTTTACACTTTAAGGCTCAACAGATAAAACTTTATTGATATTTATAGAAAAAAAAAACTAAAAAAATTGAAAACTGAAAATGTCCGTAAACAGCTCAAAAAGAGTCGAAATATTTTCAAAATTGTACAGTGTATAGGAAATGCTAATCAGAACATTCCGTGAAATTTTCATGTATCTATATATATTCGTTTTTGAATTACAACAAAATAAGAAAATCGCTACATGAGAAATCAAGTGAATACAAAATGTTGTAAAAATTTGAATTTCAAACGCTCATAAAAATTTAATTTGACTTTCCGGTAGAGATTTTTTTATTGTTAAAGGTTAACAATCTTATGAGTAATCTTGTATTAGATTTTCAAATCTTATATTTAAAAAGAAAAATTTTTACGAATTCTTAACTCAAAATAATTTGCTAATTTCCGTGATTTTTCCATATTTTGTCAATTTTTGAACTTTAAATGCCTATAAAAAAAAAACTGTGACTAAGGATTTTTAATATTTTTCATCCACATTTGAAACAATATACTAGAAGCCCTCTATTTAATTATCTAGCTTTTTTAACCAACCAATAAAATTTTATTGATTTTTATTGAATAAAAAACTAAAAAAATTGAAAACGGGAAATGTCTCGGAAAAAATTTGGGCCCCAGCCTGGCCCACCTGGTATTAAAGTTCTGGCGCCGCCACTGTATTGATTAAAATAATTATCATTAATCACGTCTTCTAGTCACTATTCTCACAAATTATTTTTGTATTGTATTAAATATCAACTTGAAATTATCTTTATTTCATAAGATAGGGAACATTATATACGATTTTACAGCTGACGATATTTTCGAATTTAATCTATACGATTATATACATACAATAAGTATCATTAAATCGATATAATGCATTTAATTGCATTTAATCGATATACATCATGTACTTCAGACTTTAGATAATTTCATTACATGTAATATGTAATTTTTATAAATTCTTTTGGAAAGTATGAGAAAAGTAACACAACATCGATTATTTCGACTAAAATCGATTGAAAAACGTTGTTTTGAAAAAAAAATGTTCAATACATAACGTGATATCGCCGAATCTAGAAAAAAAATCGCCAAAGCTATACCTAACCGTACTGTTGGGTACAACAGCTGTCAAAAATAATAAAAATATACACAATTTGAATGATAATTATTATATTATTATAATATTCATAAATACGTATATATTATATTATATGATGTTGCTATATAAATATTTTTAATTATTTATAAACAAACAGGTATACCCTTTACTAATAAAAATTAAATGTAAAGTAAGTTGAATCTGAATTTGACAAATATTATACTGAAATTAAATAATATTATATTATAAATGAGTTAATATTTTTAAAATTAATCTTCTTCCTGTTTATGAAATCTAATATCTTAAATGATTTTTTAACTAAAGTATTAATATGTAATTATATACTACAATTATCAATTTATAATAATAGACAACAAACAGCACTAATAACATTATCTAGACGAAAAAAAGTAGTAGGTATAACCGCAATTATTTATGTCTAGTGGGAGGTAATTTCGACAACTATTATATAAATAACAAATTTGTTTAGACTTTACTGTAAAATTAGAGTATCATTTAATAGTCACTGGAGTGAATTGACTTCTTATAAAATTTGAAGTTAAGATTTTTATCTATAGGCAATATCATAAGGTTTTATATTATATTTTAATTTTAAAGCGAGTTATGAGTATATTTATTATTTTATGATGTACAATCATATATACATATAACTATATAAGTATTTGCTTTGTGGATTTTGGATTTTATTCAATAGTACAGTTACGTATAGCTTTGGGGATTTTTTTTCCGGAGATTTTTTTTCGATTACCATATCGCCACATTTAATGTCAAAGGAAAACTTGGTATTATTATGTTCAATCATGTTTAAGTCAAAACATATTATTGCCCATGTTATTAGTATTGGGGCATACATGAAATCATTGCAAATGTGGTAATGCCAATGTTAAGTATTAATCTGTAATATACTACAATTATAAATTTTATAATTAAAATTAATAACTAATAATATTATTTGGACGAAAAAAAAGTAATAACACCGGAATTTGCTTATATTTATAGTGGGAGGTAATTTTTACGACTATCTACTTAAGAAACAAATTTGTTTATATTTTACCGTAAAATAAAAGTATGATTTAATAGTCAATCATGTTATATAGCTCACCCCAAAAATTATTTCTATATCCGCCCTTGGAGTGAATTTATAAAATTTAAAGTTAAGATTATTATCTATTCAATATCATATTCTTTATATTATATAATACTCATTTTAAATTGAGTTATGAATATTTTATGATTTACAATTATAATATAAAAATATTTGATTTGGGGATTTTGGATTTTATTTCCGATTTCTAATGTAAGTAATACATTCCAAATATTAGGTAAACGTGGGACGTGGGTTATTAGTTATTACCCATCGATAATTATTTTTATTTTGTCATTTTGACATTTTTATTTATACAAATTTTTAATTCACTTTTTAACATAATTTTTGATTGGTAATACAATTATAATTTATAATCATATTTGACTATATTTATGATAATTTTGATAGTTTCAACATTTGTAGGTGCCATCAAGTTCCGGGCCCTAAATTAATTTATAAATATTATAGTATCGCAACAAGTAATATTTGTCTGTTATCTAACCAGTTAACCATCTTACCATGAAGACCGTAGATTTACCATATGGCGTAGGTTAGAGTACGTTTGCATTGTATACAAAACTGCGTGTCTCCGACAAAGGTGTGCACAGGTCGCCTACCCTGTGCCGTAGGTAGGTATATGGAAGGTTATAAAATGTTTTAGTATATTATTGAAATAATATTACACTGGTGGCCGAAATGATATTATTAAGGTGTGATGTAGTCTTAGACAACCTGTATAAATATTATGTATTTATAATAATAAAAACGTGGATAGGACATCACCAATAATTGCGATGTCATTACTATAAATATTATATTTTACTAACACTGCACTATTCGCGGTCGTAAATTGATAACAAATTGAAGACATAAGTTTACATTTTTGTATAATATATCATTATATTATTTTATTTACATGTTTGTTTTATTTAGAATAATTAACGAATTTACAGAATGGGTACTTAAATTTAATTACAGTTAATTAATTGGGTATATAATAATGACGATGTAAAAACAATAATTATAATAAAAAGGTATATAAATAAAAATGTATAAATAGTTATTCGTTATAATAGCCAGGGTCGCATCTTTTTAAATACTATTAAAAATTTTATATCCATTCGAATTTTGTCCAAACACGGTTTAGGCATAATTTTGATTTCGAAAAAACCAAAATCAATATTGCTATGCATTCTAGTTATTCTGTATAATTAATATTGTTAATTTTCGTGCGGATGACGGATTTATTGGTTTCTATTTTCGCTCAAAGTATAGGTACCTACCCATAGGGACAATGGGGTAGGTACTAAACGAATTCGTATATGAAACGAAATTGGTTGTGGGTGGAGGGTGGGTGACCAGTTACAACTTATGGTCACAACTTACAGGTAGCCCTGTGCTGGATGGCCGTCATGAAGCGGGTGGCACAGCCGCTCGAGATCATAGGCATTATTTTGTGGGGGAGGGTGGGGATCGGTGGACCTCCGATGGTTGGATGGCGGGAGGATAGGCCGCAGTATCGAGCGCTACCTGGCGGGGTCGTCGTATAAGCTTGATGAGCGATTCGAATCTCATTTCAGTGCCTTCTTCAGTACTCTCCGTACCTATACAGGAATCGTATACAGGGTCTGTTCAACAATCGGTAAGTAGACAAATAAACTATTATCGACACTTGAAGTATAAATCTATTTTAAAAATTATGTCTGTAATTATAATTAGGATTAAATACATTTTAAGTCTTAGGTACATGTATACGGTATTTTCAGTTATTACTATGGGCCGTTTTTGCACGGAAAATCACACGGAAAAAACAAAACAGTTATTTTCACTATAAAAATAGTAAAATTAACTGTATTATACAATTGCTATAGGGATAGCTATAATGTTAGTCAGAGTTACTAAAAATATAAAGTTATGATTTTATAGTTAGTCAGACAAAAATTATAGTGTTTTGTACCAAACATGTTTAGTACTCTTTACTATACAATTTAATTATTTGAACAATATTTATAGTTATTTGAATATAATTTTAAAGTACTTTTTACTTTTAAATTTATTTATCTGACAATGTTTATAGTAATTTGAACATATTTTAATAGTAATCTGTAATTTTAAATTTAGTTATTTGACAATTTTTATAGTAATTCAAATATAATTGTATAGTACTCTTTACTTTATAATTTAGTTGTTTGACAATGTTTATAGTAATTTGAACATATCTTTACAGTACTATGTACTTTTTAATTTAGTTATTTAAATAATATTTATAGTTATATAAAAACAAAACTTATAGTGTTGACGACTATTAACCAAAGTGAAATTTACTACAATAAAACTTCTTCACGATAACAATTAGTTCCCTGACCTATACCTAGTGATAAGTAGCATAGGTACCTATAAATTTAAATATTAAAGTATTGAAGTTTGTTTATTTATAACAGAACCTAGTTATTCAGGTTATTTTTCTCGGACAGTAAGGCAATTTTCAGTTTTAATTTGAATATAATAATTAATATTAAAATTGAAATTTGATTATTAAGTTATAAATTATTCATGTTTTTTTTGCAAGTACACAATTTAAAAGATATAATGTGTTAAATTTACATTTTATTAAACTTTCATTACACATATTGATACAAATTATAATATATATTAAATAATACAAAACAACTTTTTACATAGGTATAAAAGTACCAAACATATTTTACAAAACAATAGACAATATGTAATTAATTATATACAATATTAAGTTATAATAACAATGTAATTAATAACTATATATAATATGAACATTAGAGATATAAAATTACTATAAATATTATACCTAATACAATAAATGCCTACTGTATTATAATAAATTATAGTATTCAGTATAATGTAACTACAGTAGGTATATTTCAGAAACTGTACAAATAAAAATAAAAATTTAAAAATATTAAATATATTTTCAAATTTATGTATACATTTTTATAAATACACTTCCATTAGAAATGCTTGTATGGTGAACAGGAAAACTATTATCCAAATCATTTAATTTTTTACATTTTAATTCAGAAGTTAACATAACATTAAATGCTCCAAAATGTTCATCATAATGAATAGTATTAAACAAATTATAAATAATGAATGATTCATCTTGTATGATAAAAATACATTTAATTAATCCGAATATAGGTAACATGTAATTTTCATCGCATATATTAATAACCACTGACATATTTTTTGTATTGTATAAAATTCCCTTGATATTTATCCAAGAAACAAAGGATACATTATTTAAATCATAATGATCTGAATATCTATTATATAATTCAATGTCCATTGGACTTAATTTTATTATTGGTCCTATTCCCGTATGAATGGTATAATGATCTATTTTAGTTGATAATAATCTATAAGGTAGCCTTAATTGTTGTTTTAGACATAATGTTTTTTGAATATTTTTTCTTGATGTTATTGAATGAGCAGTATTTTTCAATTCTCTGTGCTTGCCTTCAAATCGCATTGCCCAAAATAATGATAACGGGCCAGATTTTTTAATGATTAAAGGATAATGAACCATATGATGGTGTTTTGGCTTTAAATGTATACGAAATATTTTAAGGTATGTAGTGTGGTGTTCGGTAATTAGAGCTTTAAGGAGTATTGAGTCTTCAAATTTAATCCACTTTGATAAAATTATACTTAAAATTTTATCAAGTATAATGTAGATTGACCAAATTTCTGAGTTAAGAGGAACTAAATCACCAATAATAAGTCCCAAGTTTTTAACAAAACATAGCATTTCACTTGCTGACATTTTCAGTTTACTTCCTTTACCTTTCAATGTTTCACTAGCAATTAATGTTGGTCGATTTCGGATATCTATGAATCCATAATCAAATAATTCTATTCTACTATTTAGTTTATCAACTGTAAAATATTTTAGGTCAAAAATCATTATTTTTAGCATCAAACCTATATCATAATTACATACTCCCTCTAGCATGTCGTGCATTATGTCCACACAATAATTCTGTGTCACGTGAAAAGAACTTATTTCATTCCAAACACATGATTCTTTTACTCCAGTTAATAATACTTCATTTATTTCAAGATCATCAGCATAATTTATATAGTTTCTAACATTCCTAAAAAAATTTGTACCTTTTGCAATTTTGGAAAATTGAGACCTGTTAATTTTATTTGCACCTTCTGTATTGTATATAGCATCTTTTATCACTACTCCACAAAGCCGATTTCTCATTTTTTGGCATAATGTCCCATTTGATGCATAATACTGTAGTATAATAACACCATCTTGGTATTTTTTTAATATGTGTTTGATACAATTATCTAGTTTGGGTACAATTTAAAACTGTTTGTCGTATAATATATAAAATAATAAATTGATTGAACATATTCTTTTTATAGATATAGTAAATATATTTTTTTTTTCAAAAATGAAATGACTTAATTAATTTGAACAGTGTTATACCTTTAGTGGAATTGATTTTACTGGAATTTTCCTCTATAGTTAGATCACTACAATTATCGTTATTAAGAAAATATTTTTCAAGTATCGTTTTTTGTTAAAAACAAATAACTATTTATTTTAAATACTTTAAAAATACAAGAATCAAAAGTAATTAGAAATTAAAAAGTAGGTGGTACTTAAGTCATAATTTAACATTTTAATCTAAGCCCTTATTTTAAGTTATTCCCCACATTGTATTAAGTGAGGTCGTTTGTATATTATATATTATTACCTTGTATTTATAAATTATTTAAAAATCTGTTATTATAAAAAAATTTATCTTCAAATGTACTGATCAAATGTTTAAATCCAATATTAAGTAACCATTTTTTCGTGAAATCATCCATGTCTAAATATAAAATAAATAAGTAATTTTCATCACAATATATTATTATATATTCTACTATAAAAATATAAATATAAAAAAAACCATGTTGAGTTACAATTATAATGATTTTTTGCATAATTAGTAGTACCTAGTTTTAAGTATGTATTTGGCAGGCGCCAGCGCACTATTTGTTTTCTCTCTCTGACCCACGCGCAACATAGCAAATTTACGTTCAGCAGACCAATTTTTTGTTGTTGCTTTTAGTATTAGAATGAATTTACTTATTATCAAACTCTAACTTAAGAACATTACCTGTCACTGTTTTTTTTTTAATATTTTTATTTGTATGCGATTCTTAAGTTTTAACCAATTTTAAATTATGCTCATTGGCTCTTACACGCTCATAACTTACGTCTTACTACGCATTAAAGTATTAAAAAAAAAAATATAACGACACAGGCAATGTTATAATTTGTTTGATAATAGATAATAATAATAATAAATAATAAGATAATACTTGAAATAAATTACCATAAATGTATCGGACCTTTATCGGGAATATCAATTACTTTTTCCATTATTTTAATACATTTATTAAGAATTTCAAGTTTTTTATTATGATAAATATTATTTCCCGCTTTTTCTTCACTGGATATATAAAATACTTGTTCTCTTAATAGTTTTATATCTATGTCATTTGTTATTTCTTTTGGTAAATTTATCACATATTGTAGTAAATATTCAATACTTTTATGAACATCTATTAAATGTTCCATTTTTGTTTTAAATAATTTAAGGATCCCATGTAGTTCATTATGATAAGCATAATATCCTGCTTTTTCTTCAGCTGCTATTAAATGTAATCTTTAATTTAATTGTTTCATATTATCTATCCAATGATATTCAATTTCGTTATTTGTATAATTCATTAAGCCAGCTCCTCTATTTTCTGACGCTATTGTAGGTTTTAAAATTTCTGTTGTTGGTTTTGAAGGTTTTAAAATTTCTTTTATTGGTATTGTAGGAAAATCTGGTATTGTAGGATTTAAATTTTCTGTTGGTGTTGTTGGTGTTTTTTCTTTTTGAATTTTTCTCCAAATAGGACTAATCATTTGTATATATTTGTTACCTCCACTTGATATAACTCTATTTGTATTTTTATCAAAATTGTTGTATATTGCATCTGTTTCAAGTAATATTTGTGTATATTTTTCTAAATCTTCTTTATTATATTCATCTTGATTTGGAACATCTGATTGAGTTAATAGGTTCCACATGCCTGTAGTTATTTCAAGTTCTTTACCTTTTAATATTATATTGTCTAAATTAAATTTTATTATTTCTTTTCCGATTGAATGTTGTATAGTAATTCTATTATAATTTATTCCAAATTAATTTTTTTCAGGTAAAGATGCTAGAGCTGTACTAATATTGTATCAGGATGCAAAGAAGATGAATTTTTTAATTTTATAGGAGAACTTTTAGGTGTTTGAATATTTTCATAATCCTCTGTACTTAATATTCGTAATAGCTCTGGATTACGAGGTTTATAAGGAGTTGTAGGTATTAACATTTTTTGAATATCATTATCAGTTTTAATAGCAACCTCTATAACACCATTGACAGATGATTCAACTTTTGATTAACCTTCTAATATTGGTCCAAATTGTTTTACTTCATCTTCTGCTGAATGTTTATCGTCTATAACTCTTTTTCTATAGTTACTTTTTAATTTTTTTTTAATACTAATTATTTTTTCTACGTTTGCTGGTGAATATTCTTTTTCTTGTAGTTTTTTTTCATCATATTCATCTTCACATTCATCTTATCTCAAATTATTTACCTTTTTTTCAGAATGTGATAAATCTGATTTTTTAAATTTTGTTCAAGATGAATTAATTCTTTAATATTTTTAGGTTCGTTTTCTAAATTAGTTCCTTCCTTGAAATTGTTTTGTGTTTCTAATGGATCTGTAAATGTAACTTTTTTTTTATTATTTTTCTTAAATTCTTTTGAGTTTGTTTAACATTCATTTATTATATGAAAAATATTAATTTTTTCATTATCAAGTATTATTAAGCATAATCAAGTAGTTTTTCAAGTTTATAGTATAAACAATTATTGAGCAGATCGATTGTTATAAATCCATAGTCATTTTTCCAACAATCTGAACATAAAGTTTTGAAATCATTGAAAGAAATAGTATTACTTAAAAATTCATTCCAAATGTTTTTAATATATTGAGTTGATTTAAAAACTATTAAGAGAGTTAAATTATTTCTTATATATTGTTTATTTGCTGAACTATAACATTGATTTAAAAAAATAAGTGAAATATTTTTTGGTCTTGATCTATTCATATATTCATAAATAGAATTTTGTTCATCTAAAGGAATATCATCAAAAACAACTAAGCTCTCACGTTCACATTCACATCGTCTACAGATATTATATCTGTATCAGATATATAAAAATAAATCTCTTTAACTTAATACATCTAATAAAGATACAGTTTTTAAAATAAATAACCAGGATAATTCTCTGGATATTAGAAAAGCAAAGTTTTATATGTATGGTCGATATTTGCAAAAAGATGGAAATGAATATCCTAGAGGTTCCAATATACAAATAATTGATGATTTTCCTAAACATTTATGGACTAAAGCTCAAGCTAAAATACATGGTAAAACAATATCTGAAATTGAGTATGTAGGAAGATTAAGTACATATACAGGTGTGTTAAGCTACTCTCTGGATTTAAATGGGCCAACTATAAACTCAGGCTTTGTAAGCAATTTTAAAGGTGGAGGTACGTTTAATGTAATGGGTGACTTATCACAATTTGGTTGGCTACTTTTCAAAGACTATCCATATCCTCTTTTCAATTGTGATATGGAATTATGTTTTACTAGAAATACAGATGATGATGCATTATTAAAAAGAGAGATAGTTAAGGAAAATGGTAAAGAGGTAAGAAAAACTGTTGTAGGATTGCAAGATGGTAAAATTATTATTGATGAATTTGTAATTAAAATACCAATTGTAAAATTAAATCCTTTACAAAATGTTTTATTGATAAATGAGTTAACTAAATTTTCTCAAGAAAAAAGTATACTATTAATTTTAAAGCGGGGCAAGGTATTGAGGAAAGAAATATAAAAGGAAAAACTATAAAAATTGATTTAACATCTCAATTTCGAAGTGAAAATCCTCCTGTATTTTGTGGTTTTGGATTTCAAACAAATAAATCAAACACTCAAGATCATGACCCTTGTGAATTTGATCGTTGTTGTCTTAGAAACTATAGGTTTGAAATAAATGGAATAAGTTATCCTGCAGAACGTCAAGATGATGATTTTAAGAATAGAAATTTTGCCCATTTTATGATGATTCAATGGCTTATAAATTAACTTATCATAAAAATAATCAAGAACTTCCTTTGATGTATAATGATCCAATTGATTTTAAGGAATATAGATCAATATTTCGAACTAAAACAGTTTATCAACCAATAAATATTTCTGCAAATAAAAAAAATTTTATTTTATATATTGAGTTACATGAAGATTTACCCAAAGATACAATTTGTTATATTTTTTTCCTAAGAGAAGATGAATTTTTGTTTGATATTGAAAAAGGAAATATTGAAGACATTTTTAGTGGTTAAAATATAATATTAATGGTAATTAATATAAAGAGGTAGCATACCTTTATATCCTAGTGACTATTATTTTCAATAGAATATTTCTATTGAAAAAATAATTTAATATTTATTCATTAATTAAATCAAGATTAACAATAAAATCACCATCATCAAAAACATATTTATTACCTTTTTGGTCTATAATATCTATTTTTATTTCTTGAAAATGTCCTTTAACTAGTATGTATATTATTGAATTAGTTTTTATATATGGATTATCATAATCATAATAAAAATTATACAAAATATCTTCCTCGATGTGATGACTATCCTTAACAGATGAAAAAGATTTTTCAATTATATTGCAATGTACTTCTAATAATCCTTTATTTATATTATTATTATTTAAGACTTCTCCAATGTGTTTATATAAAAAATACATTTTATCAATCCCTAAACTTCTTTTAAAATTTTGATCCATCAAAAAATCAGTTTTTGAAGTAAATGTAATAAAATTATTATCATTTTGTAATTTAATATCTGATGGTAATCTACTATTCAATTGATCAAATGAATAATTTCCCTTTATCATAGTTTTAATTTTATTACTTCGACTTGTTATATCACCATTAAAATTTTTAAAAGAACCTTGTGTAAAAAAATTTACGGAATTCTTTAAATAATCATCCATTTCATAATTACGCCAGTTAGTATCAATAGTTAATTTATTTTTTTCATTTATTGTAAGTATTATACCATCGTTTCTTTCAGTATTCAATATTGCTTCTAATTCATCTATTGAATAAATACCAATAGATATTTTATAAATTTTATTTGAATTTGCATCTTCATTATATATTTTAATGACATTCTTTCTCTATATTTATATATTGTTCATTGGAAGTAGGAACATACATTGCTGATTTATTAATAGTTAATAAAAAATCAATTGTTATGTTTTGAAAGCCTAAATCATTTTTTAAATTTTCATCTATGTTATAATAACAAGGAGATTTTATTTCAATTTTTTTATGAACATAAGATAACACTAAAGGTTGAAATAGTTTGTTTAATTCATTAATACTATATTCTCCTTTTTTTATTTCTATAAATTTATCATTAATTTGTATTTTACAATCTGTTTCAATATTAAACCAATTAAACCCTTTTATAAATATTTAATCCAGATCTATTTTATAATTATAATATTTGTTTGTTAAATAAATACAACCGTTTTTAACTTTTATAAATACCATTTATAAAAGTAATTATATATATTTATTTATTCAAATTGTATCAATTGCATCAATTGCATATTTTTATTTTTAACCGCGTATTTATATTATATTTATTTCTAAATAACATAACATGTCTACAAGTTAACAAGCTGTTGTTTTTTTAACAAGTTGTTGTTTTTTTAACAAGCTGTTGTTTTTTTAACATCAAAAATTTTAATCGAATATAATACTTACGAAGTATTATATATTTTATAGTACCTATACAGTATGGTATAATAAATAATAATAATAATAATAATAATATGTAGCTAGACTGATTATTTTTTTAACATCCGGTATTGAATAGCTTATCATAATATATATGTATAATTTATATTATAATGTTTTTTTTATCGAATTATTTAAATAGAGTTTAAATAATCATTATACATGCCAAGTGTTGTAGATCAGTAGGTTAACGCGTTTGATTTAAATGCCTTCTTGGTTGAATTGAAACTATTTTGAGAATGTGAACCACGGCAAATTCACCTACTAATTTCATCAGGCTTTGAAGACGTTTATTTTTTTCCGTTTTTTCCATCAAAATTATTAAAAATAATAGGTCGTATAAGTCCTATATTTCATTTAATATTTGATATTATCAAGTCAAACAACACAGATATATTTTATATGCTTATCTACACTACATATTAAAAGTTTACCCTCTGCTTCATATTTTTCATTTAAGTATAACTCCGTTGATATTTATGTTAGAATCTTCATTTTTACATTAAAGATTTTTGGGTTTTAATGACACAGGTTAAATATTGAACATTTTTTTAATAGAACAGTTCTATAAAAATTAAGAATATAGTTATATTATTCTAACTTCTAAGTATTGAATATGCTATTATATATGCTAATTTCATTTGACATACCAAGACAACAAATTATAATATTTCCTTTATTGTCAAGAACATGACATACTATTGAAATATTTTTTTCAGTAAAATTACCGGTTGTATTATTAAATCATTAGC
This sequence comes from Macrosiphum euphorbiae, assembly GCA_949089665.1. Classification (NCBI taxonomy): domain Eukaryota; kingdom Metazoa; phylum Arthropoda; class Insecta; order Hemiptera; family Aphididae; genus Macrosiphum; species Macrosiphum euphorbiae. The sequence goes on from CARXXK010001029.1 coordinate 1,806,452, forward strand.
TATTTTACAAAATTCCAACCAAGTTGGTGATTCCAGTATTTTAGAAGCATAAGGCTTTCCATTTCCAATTAATTCTTTTTCATGATCAATAATTATAATATTTCCTTTCATTTTAACTTTATTTAGATTATTTTTCATTATTTTAATATTTTTTTTATTATTATTATTATTTTTATTATTATTTTCATATTATTCATATTTACAGGGAGGATTACCACAGGTTGTGCGCCAAGCTGAAAGAAAAATTTATAGTAATTCCATTGGAGCAAATACTACGGATAACAAATTTATGTCGAGCAGTTGTCAGCCTTCCGCTATGCAAAGAATGACAGTTGAAAATAACTCTTATACTCCATCTCCTGAGACTGTTGCCCAAATGAAGTTCAAAAACTTACCGTTTTATGAGGTACTTGACGTAGTTCTTAAGCCAACTTTTTTAGCTGGCACGGACAGATGTACATTGGAAGACTTTCCTAAAGGTAGCTATATATTTTATTGTTTATCTTAAGTGAATTATATTTATAATAAGTATCTTATTTATTTAGGTACGAAAGAATCGAAATTCCAACTTTTTTTGCCAGATGAGGCCGTCAATATTGTTGCCATTAGTCGTGACGTGTCTCCGGGAAAAAATGACTATCCTTGTCAGTTCCAGATTCGAATTAGTCAGTTAGTGGAACCTATGAGTAAGGAGGTAACAGATTTTATGCCTCTTGGACTAAATATTCGGCTTGGTGGAAAACCATGTCCATTACCACCTATGGATAATAATGGTCTGCCAAGAGCGGAATCCAGACGACCTCCAAGACCTATAAATTGCACTGAACAAGTCAAACTTTCTCCAATCACTGCCAACATAATAAATATAAATTGGATTGATGACGGAAGAAATTACGTTATGGCTATGTATCTTGTAAGAAGATTAACTTCAGAAACGTTGATACAACGACTTCAAGATAAAGGGGGTAGATGTTCAGAAGAGACAAAAAAATGTATAATTGAAAAGTTAACAGATGTCGATCCAGATTTTTCCACTACATCTTATCGATTTTCCTTGGTGTGTCCATTGGGTAAAATTAGAATGAAGATACCTGCAAAATCTATCCATTGCGATCATTTACAATGTTTTGATGCAAATTCATTTTTTTTAATGAATGAAAAAAAGCCAACATGGGTGTGCCCAACATGTAATAAACCTTGTTTGTACGATGACATACAAATAGAAAATTATTTTTTGGAAGTTGTTTCAAGTCCAATACTCGAAGACAGCTGTAAGGAAATTGAATTGTTAGCTGATGGCACATGGATTGTTTATGAAAAAAAAACCACAAATAGCATTTTAAAACCTAATGATTCAGTGAATTTAGATAGTGACGAAGAAAAATCCGTTGATAAAACAGTAGAACTTAACTCTGAAACTGTCACACCCCCATTTTTCGATTTGACTTTCAGTGATGGTGAAGAAGGACCACCAAAAAAAAAATATAAACAAGAAAACAAGGGACAGGTCGCTAATGCTATACAACCAGTTGCTGTAGTTGATTTAAAACCACAAGCTCATGTACAGCCGCAACAAGCGGTGACACCCCAATGTTTTTATTTGACTTCCAGTGATGATGAAGATGAACCACCAAAAAATATACATAAACAAGAAAACGAGAGACAGGTCGCTAATGCTATACAACCAGTTGCTGCAGTAGTTGATTTAAAACCACAAGCTCATGTACAGCCGCAACAAGCGGTGACACCCCAATGTTTTGATTTGACTTCCAGTGATGATGAAGATGAAGCTGTTACCAGTTCTGAGCAAGGAGAAGTAATTGAAATAGACAGTCCATCCCCTCCTTCAAGTCCTATCCGTACAACTGAAGCCTACAACTGAAGATACATAACTTTAACATTTTTATGATATATAAGTTCTACATATATAGCATAGGGTATAATAGGGTATCGTATAAGATAATTCTTAAAATGTTATAGTTAATAAATATTAAAATAATAATATAATAATATCTTTCTATGAATTATATTACTATATTATTTATATAACCCTAGTATTTTATTAAAATGAACAAGTACTTTTTTAACTTAATATTCCCTCATTTTTTTTTACTTAACCTAATCTAAAAGATATTATAAATATGAAATAACTAATAATAGGCGGTAGGTAGTTAAATATAGTTCGACAGGTTAGTTCAGTTTTGGGTTAAATACGACAAGTCGGCCACAACTGAAAGATCTTTCATTCTTCAGCTTCAAATTTCTATTTGTAGGTATACCTACCTATTATTTTATCATTAAGATTATAATTTTACTTAATATTGTAGATTATTGACGTTTTTTAAATATTATATAAAATATAATTCTATCATATTAATTATCATCATTATTGTGTAAAATATCATTATTGGTTCAAATTATACTAAATTTTTTCATAGCTTTGGCGTTTATGATGTTATGTGTAATATTTACATCTTTGCCCCTACATCACAGGGACTGGAACATTGATGGTTTTTACAGTTCCAGTTTCCGTTCAGTTCCCGGAAGAGCAAAAATGTTGTTTTCGGTTTTGGTTCGGTTCCCAGAAAAACTAAAATATCAGTTCCGGTTCCGGTTTGGTTCCCAGGAAACTAAAATTTAGGTTTTGGTTTCTTTTGGTTCTAAAAAAATAAAAAATTTGTTACTTGTTTTGGTTTTATAATTTGTTAAGTAAAAGTATCGGTTCCGGTTTTTAAATTAATTTAAATAAGGGTTTTGGAGAATTTCTGGTATTAAAATTAATTTAAATAAGTGTTTTGGTGAGATTTCGGTTCCCAATATTCAAAGGGTTCAGGTTCTAAAACCAGTTCTTGTCGGGAAAGTTCCAGTCCCCACTGAGTCATATAGTTGTAATAAACACTTTTATATAAATTCCGAGTATGACTATAATTTTATGAAGATCCAGGGAGGTCATTTCAACTTTTTTACAGGTATGGTACTATGCTCTCAACTAGGCAGGACAATAACCCAATAAATATTGATATATTGTACTATGGCCTATAGAACTATTACAGAAAAACATTTTTCTTGCTACGATCGAGAGTTAAAATCTTTATATTTTACATCTAATAGTTTTGTATAATATTATGAAAATTGTATACCTAATAATACTAATTTAGTAGGTACTTAAATTATTTAAATTAAAATCTATATAAACACTATATTTTACCTTAAGACATTTTATATACCTTAAACAAATAATTCAAAATAAAAATAAAAATTACTTGACTTGATATAATATGTTTAAATTATGAATATATTTTATATACATTGGACTTAGACTTGTAAGGTTATATCTTGAAGACCATAAAACAATCCAAAATAATATAATGGGTATGTACTTCCTTAGGTATTTATTACAGCAAGAAGACTGTGCAAGAGTCTTGACTCTTGATGTCGTATAAAGTTTTAATATTTTTGTGTTTAATTTATAATTTATAATTTGAATTTATTATATTTAATATTTTAATAAGAAAAAAATATAACCAATTTGCCATAAAAATATACATAAATCAGTTCATATAATTTATTAATATGTATTACAATAATTATTATTCTTACAGTTGTATTTTTCACTGGGAAGTATTGGCAAAGTCTTCTACTTTTGTGTTATGGATTTTCATAAATTGTACTATTAACTGTGTAACCTCATAGTGTTATATTTCAGTATCTGTGAGGCATACAGAAATAGCCCTAAAAAAACAATCTCTACCAGATATCGTCTATCACATACCATTTTAAAATAAAGAATCCTATTATTTGTTGTTTTGCCCCTACAATATTTTATTTTCAGGGTACTATCGGTTTATTACAGTTCAATACAATTGGTTCATATTTAAGAATAATGATTACAAATTTCAAAAACGCCCATAATATTTCATTAAATGTTGTTTATTTAATAAAATACAGGTACCTACCTATTATATTAGCGAATATACCGAATGGTATAGGAAATTCTATATTAACAAATGTTACATATTTTATAGTTATGAAATTAAATTTTAACTTAGAAATTTGTAGAAAACAAAAATGATTTAAATAAGTAATACTTGAAACACTTAAGTCCCAACACTGATCATTTACAAAAAACGATTCTGAGCGGAGACGGTTTGCCAGAGTAGATATCTTATATTATATTTATATTCTTATTACTATTATTATCAATAGGGTAGCCGGTAAGTTGAATTAATATTATAAAATTTAAACAAAATAACTAAAATCGTTATCCTTGGTTATTTAATATTATGTATTTTAATTATAAATTAAATTATAAAATAACTATAAAAATTTTTTTATATTTTTGAAATTTTTTTGGTAACAGTACCAGTAATTAAATAATACCATTCTTGGCGCAGTACCTTTAAGGTGCACCTTTAATAATAATATATTAGTAAAAGATCACAAAGAAAACAATGTACAAAAAGATCAGAAAATCGAAAATGCAATAATAATAAAAATATTTTTCGCAAAAACTTAATTATTAAAAATAAAAATTGAAATGCAATAATAAAAAAAAACATTTTTCGCAAAACTTATTAAATGCAAAAACCCCCAAAATATTTTTCATAATTCTTATGATATTAATAATTAAAATCGAAATGCAATATTTCCTAAAAATATTTTTCTAATCTTTTTGATTTTGATTTCTAATCAGTGTATTGAGATGGTTTACAAAATCATTTCTATCTATATTTGTTTTATAATGTCCCCAAGCTAATGTATCAATACCATTTTCCAAAATAAATCTTTTATCATCATACACACTTAGAGCTTTTTTGTTTTGTTCTGCAGTAAAAATATCATGTTTCTTAGTTCTAAATAAATTTTGTTTAACATATTTTGATTCTTTTGTTAGTAAACATTTTTCAAAATAATTAAAAAATATTTTATTTTCTACAACATTTTTTTTAACACCTTTAGCTTTTTAAATTTCTTTTTCAGTATCTAAGATTCGATGTGAATATAATTTAGATCTTAAACCTATAAATTCAGTCATTATTTTTCCATTTAACTCATCTTTAAACTTGCCTAAAACTTTTTTGTTAACTAAAGGTAAACCATAAATATTATCTTTTGGATAATCTGAAGTGTCAAAATGATCTAACATAATTTTCATATCTTGATAAAAATCATTAGTTTGTATTTCTAATATTAGTGAATCTGTATCTGTATATAACAATCTAACTCTATTTCCATATTTTTTCTTTATAATATTATAATAAAAAACCAAGTGTGTCCTTAAAATCATCATTAAAATTTTTAATAAATTGGGATATTGTAATTTCAGACTTTATCATACCAAAACATTCCCATTGATCCCAAGTTGGAATATAATCACCACGAACTTGAGAAAACAAAATAGGAAATTTCCAGTTTTTCCGAAAATCAATAAATTCAGATATTATTGCACCTTGATTCCAATCATGACTGCAATAATACATTGCTCGTATCGGTATTATTTCTTCCATTTCTTCCGATGTAAAAGTATTTTCTTGATTATTGTACTTTATTTGTAATATTTTATTAAATTTATTGAATATTACACATGATTTGCGAAACGATTCCGCTTTATTTTGCTCATGTTTGTAAATTGTATGCTTGATTTCATATGGACCAAATTCGTTTTTTACATTATTAGCATCTAGGTATCGTTTTTTTTATAGTTTTTGGCAAAGATAATTGATTAATTTGATTTTTATTTTCCATTACTATTATTTATTATAAAAAAAAAAAATTTTTAAACATCGAAAATTTAAATCGAATATAATACTTACGAAGTATTATTTATAATATTATAGTACCTATACAGTGTGGTATAATAATAATAATAATAATAATAATAATAATACATATATATCAACGTTGGACTGATTATTTTTTTAACATCCGGTATTGAATATCTTATCATAATATATATGTATAGGTAGTTTATATTATGATGTTTTTTTTATCGAATTATTTAAATAGTGTTTAAATAATCATTATACATGCCCAAGTGTTGTAGCTCAGTGGTTAACGCGTTTGATTTAAATGTGTTCTTGGTCGGATTGAAACTAGTGGGAGAATGTGTGGCGCCCATATTCACCTACCTACTAATTTCATCAGGCTTTGAAGACGTTTACGGTAGATTGTATAGGTGGGTGCACACACCTATACAATCTACTGAAAAACTCTCGTTGACCTGCTGAATAAAGCACTTGGGTAACTTCACTGCCCACGATAGCTTTGCAGATATCTGTAAAAGAGTTCCGGCCTCCTTTTTTCCTAACGGGTATCTGCAAAGCTGGGAATGATTTTGTAAATTTTTTGCATTTTTTTCCGTTTTTTCCATCAAAATTACTAAAAATAATACGGTCGTATAAGTCCTATATTTCATTTAATATTTGATATTATCAAGTCGGATCAACACAGATATGTTTTATATGCTTATCTACACTACATATTAAAAGTTTACCCTCTGCTTCATATTTTTCATTTAAGTATAACTCCGTTGCTATTTATGTTAGAATCTTCATTTTTAAATTAAAGATTTTTGGGTTTAATTCTTTATAAGTCCCCCTCATAGTATCATAGTGTAAAATCGTTTTCAAAGATTTTTGGATTTTAAAAACGCGTGTCCGAATGGTACACGTGTTAAATATTGAACATTTTTAATAGAACAATTCTATTAAAAACTTAAATTAATAATATAGTTATATTCTAAGTTTTGCCATACCAAAAGAACATATTTTAATATCTCCTAAAGTTTTCATTACACTAATATTATAGAGATATTTGAATGAATCTGGACTGTTTGTAATTATTTGATCATTAGCTATTTTACAAAGTTCTAACCAAGTTGGTGATTGTAGACATTTAGAAACATAAGTTGGTTCTGATTGGTTCCCGATGATTAAAATTTTTCCTTTAATTGGAATTTCATTTAGATTATATTTTATTATTTTTTTATTATTTTCATAATATTCAAAAGCATAAAATTGCACATAACATTTTTTTATTAGATTCTGAGTGAAACGATGAATGTATTGATTTTACAATGATGTGTGTTTTTTTTTTATTTTTTATTTTTTTTTTATTTTTTTTTTTTGTGTCTGTGTACACGATAAGTAGTCGAAATAATGCTTCGATTTTCGACTTCAGTATCTTGTTCGATTGGAAAGTGAATATCGTTGGTGCATTGGGGAGGTCAAAATTTAAAATTCCCAATAGTTTTCACAAGCGCCAGGAAAAACAACATAAAAATTAAGGAAAAAACGGGAATTTTTACGCAAAATCGGTTTTTGACAAAATCGAATTTGGTTTTTGGTGTAACTTTTAAACAAATGGCCGTAGATACATGAAATTTTCACTGGTTGTTTATATTTGCATTTTCTATACACGATAACATTTTCAAAATATTTTGATTTATTTTGAACTGTTTAGGGACATTTTCATTTTTCATTTTTTTTTAGTTTTTTTTCTAGAAATATCAATAAAACTTTATTTGTTTGTTGCGAAAGCTTGAAAATTTAATAGAAGACTCCTAGTATATTGTTTCAAAGGCAGATGAAAAATATTAAAAATCGTTGGTCACAGTTTTTTTTTATAAGCATTTAAAGTTCAAAAATTGACAAAATATGGAAAAATCACGAAAATTAGCTAATTATTTTTAGTTAAGAATTCGTAAAAATTTTTCTTTTTAAATCTAAGATTTGAAAATGTAATACAAGATTACTCATAAGTTTGTCTACCTTTATCAATAAAAAAATCTCTACCGGACAGTCAAATTAAATTTTTATAAGCGTTTGAAATTCAAATTTTTACAACATTGGATTTTCACTCGATTTCTCATGTAGCGATTTCCTTATTTTGTTGTTATTCATAAACGAATAACTATAGATACATGAAAATTTCACTGAATGTTTATATTAGCATTTCCTATACACCATACAATTTTGAAAATATTTTGACTCTTTTTGAGCTGTTTACGGGTATTTTCATTTTTCAATTTTTTTAGTTTTTTTTTCTATGAATATCAATAAAGTTTTATCTGTTGGGCCAAAAAGTGTAAAAATGTAATACAAGGCTTCTGATATATTGTTACAATATCAGTTGAAAAATATTAAAAATACATAGGCACAGTTTTTTTTTATAAGCATTTAAACATCGAATTTTGACAGAATTTTTCAAAATCTCGAAAATTATTAATCATCGTAATTAATAAATTATAAAATGTTCAGTTTTTATAGCTAAGGATTGAAAATTTAAAACAAGATTCCACGTAAGTATTTAATTCTCTTACCAAAAAATCTAAAAAATATACAATCACAGTTTATTTTTATAGTCATTTTATGTTCAAATTTGGACGAAATTACATATTAAAAAACCTAGTTATTTTGTTGTGATTATATAATATTATTCGTGGGTACCTACTTGAAACTTCTAAAGTGTACTATTATATATCTATGATAGTATAAGGGTTTGTTATTGATGTTGATGTATAACGTGTTATAAGTACCTAATGGATATTGTGATAATGTGATATGATTAATTTGGAATTTATTATAGGTCAATTTTTTTTTTAATACCATAGATATGTATATAATTTGTCTTAAACCTAGACTGACATACCGTCTTCGCTCAGAATCGTTTTTCTTATACAATGATATATTGTATCATTGAATTCAAATTTAATAGCATCCATTATACAGTGACCCACTTGTAACCTACAGTACAGCAGAGCGACATCCACTTACCCACCTTTTTTTTTATTTAATATATAGTTTTCTACTTCATTTTGCATTTTAATTTCTTGTAACTTATTATAATTTTTTATAGTTTCCATTCTTTTATTATAAATATCAATTCCTTTAACTAAGGTATTCAATTTCTTTTAAAATATTTTTTAATACACTATATTTCATTTTGATTTTAATTATTAATATCATAAGTATTATGAAAAATATTTTGGGGGTTTTTGCATTTAATAAGTTTTGCAAAAAATGTTTTTATTATAATTGCATTTCAATTTTTATTTTTAATAATTAAGTTTTGCGAAAAATATTTTTATTATTATTGCATTTTCGATTTTCTGATCTTTTTGTACATTGTTTTCTTTGTGATCTTTTACTGATATATTATTATTAAAGGTGCACCTTAAAGGTGCTGCGCCAGGAATGGTATTATTTAACTACTAGTACCTATAAAGTTATACAAAACACAGTTTATTTTATTTTATTTATGTTCAAATTTGGACGGAAATACTTACGTGGAATATTGTTTTAACTTTTCAATCCTTAGCTATAAATGTTAAAAAATCGATAATTTTAAACTACAAAATCGTTTTTAAATTTTAAATTTGATACTTAAATGTTGTCAAAATTCGAACTTTAAATGCTTATAAAAAAAATTGTGCTTGATGAATATGTATTGTTAATATTTTTCAACTACAATTGTAAAAACATAACAGGGGCCATGTTTTTAATTCGTTTTATAATATTAAAATAAAATAAGAAAAACTTACGTAAATATTCAATTTCATAAAAATTTAAACTACAAAACCTAACAATTATATAATTAATATAGAATATAATTATTATAGACTACAGATTACAGTCTACTATATTTATATTATTCTTTCAGTAATAACAAATTATGAAGAACCTTGCATTACATTAAGCGCAATCAAGCTGTAGCTATTTTTTGATGAGTAAAAGAACCTTTTATCTCAAAATAAAATAGCAAAAATGTCGTACCTTATTCGAAAATATATTTATTTTTGTAATATGTTAGGTATTATATAGGTAGGTTCTATAGGTATCTACCATTTTGCTAAAATATATTTTTTTTAATTTAATACCTATTCAAGTATTTTTATTGAAAAAATTAATTATAATATAGTATTACACAGTGGCGTAGTTATTATTTATTTTCAGGGGGGGGGCTGATCAACTTTAACACTTTTACAGATTAAATATGTACTTGCACAGATAGATAGCTGAACAGTGTTAATACACATAGTTCATTTTTAAATATTTTAAATACAATTTAAGACTTTTTGAGCGACTATCATAGACCATTAAAATAATTTTTTAATTTTCTTAACATTTGGGGTGGGTCTGCAGCCCCCTTAGCCCCTCCCATGGCTAAGCCAGTGGTATTACATATTATTATCCATTGTTTTATTTAATATCTTCTGAACAATAATTTTTGTAAAAATTTAGATACCTACGAGTTAATATTGATAGGTACCTATTTCAGCCGTGTCCTATTCGAGATAGGAACTACATAAATAGTAGGTACTACACTATACTCTATTCCCCGTAAGTTTACTCTCTTTATTTTTGCGCAACGCAGAGTATGGTGAAAACGTTGTGACAATACAGTTCACTATAGTTCTACTAAAAATACCCCGGTGTATACGTATATAAGTATATTGAGCTGTATTGTCACAACATTTTCACCATACTCTGCGTGCGCAAAAATAAAATGTGGGTAAGCTTCCGGGGAATAGAGTAGGTATACATTTAACTATTTAAGCTATTATCATTAGGTATATTATGAAATCTTAATAAAAATTATTATTAAATTAAATAATAATTCTTAAAACGTGTGTACAAGTAGTGTTAATTGTCGGAAATAATTAAAAATAGGTAGGTATTTAAAAAATGTTCTACAACGCCATAAAAAACACATTACCTAATGAATAAAAAAAATTTAATAAAATTTAATAAAAAACGATTAAATAGAGGTATAAAACTTTCAAAATTGAATTCACTAAGAACAGTAGGGCCTAATTTTCCTAATCTTTTGGTCAACGAAGCCTCGTTTTACATTACCTACCTAAGCCAGAAGTAATATTGTATTTTTCTACAAATTCACAGTCCCGAAATAATATGTTATTATTTATTAAATATTACGTCAATGGAAAAACAGAACGCGATCCGGCAGCTGCGTACCAGATGAACTTCGTCGGTGGTCGGTGTAGGTACTCAGATAAGAGCGCAGCTTGCTCTGATCGGTCTGTCTGTCCTTAGCCTTTGACCAGTCGGACACCGCTGTTGATAAGTATAGGTAATATGTAAGTATAACATGTGTTTAATATAATATAATAATATTTTACGATATGAGTACTGCGGTATAACATCTGTGTAGAGACTGGCGTATCGCACAGAAGGGCCATGATAAAATAACGTCATTATAACATATAGAGATACTTATTATATTATTAAATGTTTATCATCGCCGGTACGGGTCAACCATTCGTCTATAGGCCAGGTCAGGTGTTGCAATTCCGATTTCCCGTTGCCGGCCGCACACTGCCACACTCGCAGTCTCAGAGTCACACGGCTACAGTCGAACGATCGTTCTATCCGTTTGTGTAATATTTTGAATCGGTTCGTCAAATTAGTTTATTCTTAAGTCGACTTCGCCATTAACCAGCTGTTCACAGTAGGTACGGACGTCTCTAATCTCTACTCCGGCCGTCGTCACCGTTGCCCAAGGTTTATAGATTGACCGTGGCCAAGTTTTCCGCCAAAAACACAAAACAAACACACCAGCGCCACTCATCCCCACCACGCCTACACACAACAAGTGGTCACTGGGTGCCGCGTAAAATCGCAGTCGTTGTCCACTCGTCCATTGTCCATATCTCATATCAGCCGTATCTCGCAAGCCGCATTATTTTCTTTTATTTCAATATTGCACCTTGCACAGTTGCACTTGGTCAGATAAATCATGACCTTCTCCGTCGAGGAAGTCCGCAACGAGTTGGATCGCATCTTTGACTCGAGTTCATCTGAAATTCAAAGAATTACGAAGTGAGTTAATATTTTTCATAAGTGGGTATTGGGAGGGAATTTGACGATTACTCGTTAAAATCGTCATGTCCTCCACGGATATACCCCGACCAATGTCGATAATAATAATAATAATAATAATAATAATTATAATAATAACAACAATAACAATAATATTTTCGATCGACCATTACAGGTGTAGGATTCTGTTGAATAACGTTATTTCAACATGCTCCACCAATGTGTTGGAAATGTTGAAAGAAGTCGTCAAATTCCGTAAGTGATTTACATATTACAGTCTATGTAGGTATATTAGTAGATATGTGCCAACACACATCTAACCAAATATCCGAGCCTAGCCAACCATTGTATTTACTTTTTATCTTAGAAACACCACTATTTTATGCATTCAATTTCAGTTGTTCAGGATAACGTCAACCTGTTCGTATCTCGTCAGATGTTCTCCGATTTCTGTATGCGGATCTCACCCGTATTGCCGGATTCACAGTATAAACTATTGGCTCAATTCATGCTGGAAGAAGTAATTAGAACATTGCTATACTGATGGTACCTATATGTTGTAAACAAAATTATTTATCATTTAGTTTTATTTTAGATGCAACCGAGGGAGGTTTATTTTGAATATCATATGTCCATTATCTGTTACCATTTATCGTACATTTACGAGAAAGAGGAAAATTGGAAGGAAGCAGCCAATTTTCTAGCCAGCATCCCAGCAGAATCGTATTACAGGTGTATATACATTAAGTTTTTCATATTGATTTATCATAGTACCTATATATTATATATTGTTAAACTATCTATTACAAGTTTAAAATGTTTTTAAAGATTTTCTGTTGATTATGAATTGGAATTATACTTGAAAATTTCACAACTTTACATGAAAGATGATGATCCATTGCTAGCAGATCCTTACGTCAAAAAAGCTTCAGTGTTGCACGTATGGCGTATATTCAATAAAAGTACAATTAAATTATAATGCCCATTTGGTATAATAGAACGGTACAACTGTAAACTAAACATATTAATAATTTTTTTAAACAAAAATTATTTTAGTCAATCCATATTTATTTGATGGAACAAAGTCTTAAAATAATTGTTAAAACTACAAATTAGATCATCGTAACGTTCTATGATAATATGAAGGATGCATTCAACATGGTGCATTTAAGCGCCTATAAGCGCTACCACATCGTTTGTCTTGGTGCATTGAAATGCTCAGAGTACAATCAGGACGTCACAGTAAATAGATGTTAAGTCATGAGTTAACGCTCACGGTCTCTTACTCCATCAGACTAGAACAGTTAAAGTGTGAGTGCTATTTCCCAAAGTGAACACTCAAATCTAATATTATAAGAGATATCACAATAACTGTAAACCGTTTTACAACTAGTTTCAAACTTTCATCTTAAAATAATTTATATTTGTTATTTAATTTAATTACATTGTACAATTTTAAACAAAAATAAAAAATATTTAAATAAAATATAAACTCTGATTACTGGCATAGTGTTAACGTTGCAACGCTCATGTCATCAATATTCATGTACATGTAGATGCCTACCTGTGAGCGTTTATGTTTAAACGAACAGCCCAACTCGAATACAATAAGCGTGAGCACTGAAAGTAAATAAGTGCCCATTGTCGAATGTACCCTTAATATTATTACAGTTATATCGATAGACTGAGCACTATACTAATTCTATTATCATTTCTTAATTTTTGCATAAAATGCTGTATTAGTAAAACGCATATACAGAGATGGCCTAATAAAAATATTATTTTCAGTTTTTAACATCAAACAATGATCTTCAATTAACTTATAAAATTTGTTATGCACGAATGTTGGATTACCATTTAAAATTTATTGAGGCTGCACAAGAATATCATGAATTGTCAAACTGCCCATCATTAAAAGTAGATGAATGTTTGATGGCATTGAAGAATACACTTGTCTGTACGATATTATCATTTGCCGGTAAGATATAAAAGATAATATTGATAAAATCTGGTAAAAGTGTTATAAAAACATTTTTTATTATAAATAATATGAGACAGTTCAAAATATATTTATTAGTAAATACCTAATGGCTAATTGTGTTTTTTAATAATACAAATTAATTTTTTTCAAAAAATTATAATTAATTGATTTATTTGATTTGTCAGGTCTCAATGATTGATATAGGTGTTTAAGATGAATAAATGTTGTCTTGTATCTTGAGATGTTTTGCATTCTGTAAACATATTATACGTTTAGTTCCACAAGGAATTGTCTTATCTAAAAAATATAGTATTTTTTTTAATGAGAGCCCATAGGTGCAATGTGTGTGGTCTATTGTGCCATTTTTGTAGTATTTTAAATTTGTCTTAATTTGTTTCATTAGATGTTATTATCAATTTTATTTAAAATGCACTACCTATAAATAAATTTATTGATACTTTTATTTCATTTTACACCCCATTAATATATTTCATCAAAGTTTATTTCTTATATTTAGCAAGCTGATCCACTCTTAAAGTGTTCTGGCATCCATTCAAATGTTGTATTATTGTTATTTTCAATACTACTGTTACTATTTATTTCATTATGATTTGTAATATCACTCAGTGAGTGTGAATTTTATGTAGCTTATGGTTTATTTATCTTAGATTTGGAAATATATTATGAGTTTATGACATTATAATATATTGACAGTGATATTACACTATAATGAGTTATCATATTTCTAATATTTAATTTTGTTGAATTATGCGAGTGATATTTAACCTTTAATCAGCTTTAGGTAGACATCCGTGTTAATTTGTATGTGATAACTGATAATAAATGTTGTTCATCAGTTTTTTGATTAGATTTTTGTATACATGTGTTGTAGTTTCTTTTTTCTGGTAATTATTCATTATTTGTTGGTCAATTTGGACTTAAGACTGTAACTGCGATGTCACTTGGAATACAATATGTATATACATATATATATATATATATATTAATATTTTATTTTTGGCATTCTGCACATACCTATTTGGCTAGAGTTCCTTTGTGTTTCGAACCTTTGAAAATATTAAGTGTTTATTTGGATCATAATATTATAACCGATTGTTGACATTAATATGTCTTACGTATGGATGTTAAAAAAATTGTGTAACGAAAAAAAAATGCAATATTGTTTGGTGCTCTTGGCAAATAGTCTTTTTTTTAACATTTATATTTTAACAATGGTTTTATAACATTCTGTATTATAGTATACTGTATTATATGTCTCTAAACCAGTTAATGTCCTACAATTTTTTTTATCTATGATCTAACACAGGTGACATGCGAACTCAGTTGTTGAGATCATTGTCTGATGATGAAAGATGTAAAGTATTAATAAGAACATCAATTCTTGAAAAATTGTGTTCAGTTCGAATTATTAAATCTCATGAAATTGATGAGATAGCAAAATTGTTGTTGCCACATCAAAAGGCCAAAACAAATTATGGTAATTTTTTACAGTAGCACATATTAAATGCATTTATATAATATTTAAACATTTTGTAGGCACATCTATATTGGTTGAAGCTATAGCGCAACATAATATTCAATCAATCGAAAGACTTTATGAAAATATCAAAATTGAGTCACTTGGCCACTTGTTGGGATTAGAACCATCTAAAGCCGAATTAATGGTAGGAAGAATGATATCCGAAGGACGCATAAGAGGTTCAATTAATCAGAAAACAGGTTTTATAACATTCAAAAGTAAGTCTCATTTTTGTGCTATTTCATTTTCTATAATTTGTTATAATGATAACTTTTTGTACACAGTCCAAAACCCAGACGAATTGTTAGAATCTTGGACTGAGATAATTGAATCCCTCAACAATCAGTTTAATCGTATGAATGAACTCTTATTGGCAAACAGTTCATTGCCGAAAGATAAGAAAGATCATAGAGATGTGTAAATGTCATTGTTGGAAAACAAGTGAGAGGTTTGCAAACACTAATTTATTTAAATCTTTTGTCAATCATACCGATAAGCATTGTCATGCGATTATACTCTTGGAATTTTGAATGTTGACTATTCAAAATTTGAATTAAAAAGCAAATCTTAAATGCAGCCTATTTGATCTCAACTAGACATATTAACGAATTCTGATCAGTTTGAAGACTTCTATCGGTAGGATTGACAAAAAGTACATACATATGACCATAATATATCCGTTATTGTTCACTAAGTTAGTGACTTGTATGTATGCTTGCTGGAACGCTCTGTTATTAATTTTATATTATAGTGACATACATTAATGATTACTATACACACACATTTACAAGACCCTCATGCACACACATAAAAAAAATGGCAGTATTGAACTCTGAAAAATTGTCTGTTTGCAATCCCTCTAAGTACATTTACTTATGTATATTATATAGAATTATATGTGTAAAATATTTTTACTATCTAAAGTTTAATTTTTATAAATTTGTATTGATGTTCAATGTTTTTGAAAATGTATGTATTTAAGTTGTTAAATTTTAAGAAAATTTGTTCATAATATTAGGTATAAATAATAGATAATATAAATCTTTTTAGTTATTTTTATTACAGTCTATGCCACAACCATTGTGGCTTATGTACCCTATTTATTCACCTATAATCTATATTATGTCAATCTCTCTTTATTTGTTTAGCACCTAAGTTACTTATCATTTCTTATTTTTTAATATTAGCTCCATTGAAACTAATAAATGCTCATAAATAAAATTGTGACTATATTTTAAACATTTTTAAATTACCACTAACAATATATTTTTATAAATTTTATAAATTTCTGTTAAAAATATAAAAAAACACATAAATACAAATATAAGAACATTATAAGTATTTATGATGACTAATAACCACAAAGAGTTCAGGTAAAGCCAAATTTAAAATTGTGTATTACATTTTTAGAATCGGAAAAATGTATAATTTGTGTTAAGTGATCATGTATAATAATCTAACAATGATAATAATAAATCTAAATCCAAACAGACTAATGAGGAAATTAAACAAAATACAGTGATGAAAGATTAATTTCTATTCATACGAGTTATTAAACATGTTGTTCCCATTTTCTTGCTAAATTGAGAATGGTCACTAACCTTATTTCTACTCTATAGGAAAACTGCAGTTTACTACACTTCCTCTAAGCCTTTCAGTGTTAAATAATTAGCTTATAATTTACACAGCATAATCATTTGGTTAGTTATCTATCATCTAGTAGTATTTAATACTAAGGGTTTTCAACTAACAAGACAATACTAATCAAAAATAAATTAAATAAAAACAATTTCAATAATAAAAATAAATGATCAAACATTAACAATTTATTAATTAAAAACATAAGGTAGGAAAATATATAGCTACAAATTTATGAATAACAACTTTGTAAGTCATTGATAAAATTAATTTTTTAGAGTTGAATGCATCAAATAACAATAATTTTTATGAAATAAATAATGTACAGTGATAGAAAATTAAAATAGCTAAAAAATACAATATTTATATTACTTATTATTATAATACATGTAGTATTTATTATTAATTTTGACTAATCTATTTTGAACTACTAGAGGACCATTTTTAAAATGTTTATGATGATTATAATTCAATATTAATATTATAGTAAAATTATACAAATTAACATAGTAGTATAAAATTTAAAAATATTTAATGTTTCCTAATAATGAATTGCAATTTATAAAAATAATTATGTACAACAAAAAATTATTTTAATTTTAATATTTGAAATGTATGTGAAATTTAAATAATAATATATTTCAAAATTCATTTTTTTTTTTTTTTAACATTTATTTAGAAAATATACAATCTGTAAGGTTATTTACAATAGGCATATATGCGATGTTTATGTGATTTTAATGTGAGTTAACATGATTTTAAGGAACTACCCAACAGTAGTACTTATGGCTTGAGGAATAGTTTTTTTAAATTTGGCTTGATTGAAAAAAAATTCATAATTTGCTTTTAATAATTGAAGAACACAAAATATTTAAGAATAAAAAAGCATTACAGCCCTCAATCAACATTCAACACACATCACACAAATTTAAATTAACAAGTTACAAATTCCAAATTTTCTTCGGCTCTGCTCAAATTGATTTAAGTTTTATTCACGATGAACAAGTACATTTAGCCCAATGTATACTAAAATAGCAAACTGAAAAAAAAGCTTAATTTAAGTGATATATAAATTATATATTATGTTAAATAATAAATAAACAATAATGTGCATTAATTAATTTTTATAATATGTCTATATTATAACTATCTTTAATCGAGGATTATAATATAGTGATCAATTTTGTAAGAAATACTTCTAGTCTGGTCACAGAGAGAACGCCAGTGAGCGGCGATCAAAACTCTTCGTAGTCTGCACATCTCTCACCATCGGGCAATCAGCCGTCAAGTCGTCAAGCGATGGTTTACGATAGTGTGTGATGGTTCACAGAGGTCTACTTAGTGGGTGAAATTAGATCACTTGGATGCATGGCTAAGTAGCGTTCTCTCAAAGAATGGACTATAATTATTTGATTTACCAATAACAAAATCCAATATTTTTCATATGATTATAGATTTTCAAGATGATTAAAAAATGACCAAAACATTTGGTAATTTACTAGATTCTCAATACCATATTTGACAAAATTAAATTTTGTTAAAATATTCATATTAACATTTTCTAAACATGATACAATTTAGAAAATTTTTTTAGCACTTAAGAACTCATATAAGTGTGCAGATTATTTTATTAGCTAAGGCTTGAAATTGAATACAATTTTTCTCATAAGTTGTTCTTACAGCATTCTAATAATATCAAAAGTAAATGGGCACAATTTTTTTTTAGACATTTGAAATGTTGACAAGATTATTTATTTGAATAAAAAGAAACAACATTTTCTCCAACAATTTAAGTAATTTTATTGTCATTCAATAATAATTGAATGTAGTCATTTGAAACCTTTAGTAATAACATATATTACTATTTTCTATTTGAAATTACATTTTAAAAATAATTAATCTAATTTTAAGCTATTTACATATTTATTTACTTATTCATACCATTACTCAGTAGGTCCATCATTATTCATTTATGACATATAAGTTAATAATATGTGCTAATCTATTGGCAAAAATTAATTTAACCTACTATATTAAAATAATTAATTATAAAATTAGATATAAAATATTCTGCTCAGAATTGGTTTTCAATAATTTATCATAAATTCAAATTTAACAAATCCACTACGGTGATTTACTTAATAACGAGGTATACTCAAAACCTATTATATAGTAAAGAACTTTATTAGTTTTTTTTTAACAATAAGATCACATAGAAAATTATGAACTCAATCATTGTTTACTGGAATTGATAAAAAATTATTAAATTTGCAATTAATTTTAATAAAATAAAACCCAATACATACTTTGACTATAGGATACTCTTGCGTTAACATTTTAAGCATTCCAATATATGGTACAAATCCTCTAGCTTTGCCTATTATATCTGATTTTTCTAGCCACTGTTGGCCAGGAGCATACAATACTCTATCATCTTCACTATTGTTGTCACCTTTGGTCAAAAATTTAATTGTGCCATCTCTTCTAGAAAAAAAAATTGATATAGCAATATATTTTTAAATAATAATTTTTAAATCAAACCAACTTCTCATGTAGTTTTAAAACCCTGTGCATAATAGGAGTATAACGTCCTTCAATTTTAAATACGACTATTTCACCAACTCTGAGTGGTTCTTCTTCATAGTTTGTTAGGAACAATATATCACCTCGATGAAAGGCTGGTTCCATACTACCACTGTAAAATATTAATTATGTTTAAACACGAGGTTTTTAAATTCATGTGGCTGAAAACGAGAAATAACTAACAATATTTAAAATCTTCAATAAAGTAACTATTTTTTAAGATAATACATAATAAAAATGTTTGAAAAATGTATGTCTATTTTACCTTGAAATAACAATAATTGGACTCTCGCTACCAGTAAAAACCTTCAAACCACTCCATATCATTGATGTAACTGAAATCATCATTCCAAAAAACAATACTCTATAGAGAACCTAAAATCATGAGGTATTTAAAATAAATAATATAGGTAACAAACAATATTGAAAAAGCTATGCTGTATTGTGAAAATAATAATAACAATAATAATAATAATAATAATAATAATAAACATAATTGTTTTCCATTACTTTTCGTTTATTCGTGCGTTTCAAATCATCTACAAATCTTTCAAACATCGTGACTGTTAGTAAGGAAATTTAAAATACAAAATAATATGATATCAAATTTGAAAAAGAATATTATCTATCATGTATACAGAATGAACAGACAATTTATTTAAAATAAAAGTTGTAACCAGGCCTTTCTTAGATTATTTACTTGCTTGAAGTTATCTTCGAAATTGTGCCGATCATATCACATTATCTCGTACGTATCGTTATCTCGTTTCAATGTTCTTGATGTTCATATAGGTACTAGCTAGTAGATATGTTACGGTCCAGGTGGACAAATCAATCATTGTAATACAATGCTATGGTATTTTTGTAAAGTAAATAATGCTTATACAATTCCCATATAGACTAGTCATTGTATACAATGCTAAAACTGGGGTGGGCAATATGAGTATTAGAGGTATTTTAAAGTATTATATTTTATAATTTCACTTATATACTACGTCCTACGGGTTACGATAACTTTTATCAGTAATGTCCTTAGTCGATAATCGGGAATTTGTGGGCATTTTCAACAACGCCCCATGGCCATTCATCGTCCATCAATTATAACGAACAATATTAATATCGCAATTATTATTATCTTGGGAGTTGGGACGCTATGAAGTCATATTTGTCTTAGCCGACAGAACACATACTGCCGTTTACGTGGGGTGGGGGTTGTCTGGCCGAAAGTCTAGTGATCGAAAAGGTATCTGGTCGACCATATTCATCGACAAATATTATATCAAAAATGCAAATGATCGAAATATTATGTAATCGAAATATATTATGGTCGAAAAATATACATTTCCTGTTAATTATTTTTAAAAAAAAAAACATATATTATAATATGAAATTAATTGAAGTAGGTATTATAACGTAAAAAAAAAGTTGCAATAAAATATTAAAATTATTTTTAGGTATAGACTATAGATACTAGTATAACTTTTAAGTTATAAGTATTAGTATAAATAATATAATATAGTAAGGAATTTAAATTTTAAATTTTGAGCTATTCCTTTTAAATTCTCTAATAAATCATAACCTGGATCAGTTAAGAGTCTTTGTTGCACTTCACATGTGCGTAAATGTTGGGTTGTACTTGAATTTTCATTTTTTTATTATTGCGTCCATAAAGTAACATCTCAATTACTGCTTCAGTTTCGTTCTGAGTAGATTGTAAGGTTTTGATTAATTTATGTAGTCCTACGGTTTGCAATAATGAAATTAATAATTTAAAGAATGATAAATAATAATATCGATTTCAGACAAACTAAGATGTGGCGATATTAATCTATTTAATTGTCTATGCCAGGATTCTGCCGTATTTGTTGTCCTGGCCAATCTTGATGATAACCTATCAGCTACAGACCATAATTCTGGATGAAAAAGTGGAGGAATGTAAACTGGTTCTCTTCTTTGTCTTCCTCTTGTTTTCTTAACTTGTCCACCCATTATATATGAATGTTCAAAATACATTAATAGACTTTGTTCTTCTTCGTTGCTCCCAAATAATGGTCTGATTATGACCCAACCTTCCTGAACCTCAAATATAAAATGTAAAGATATAGAAAAAAATACAATACTATAAAATAAAATCAAAACAAATTACAATAATATTATAATACAACCCCAATCAACTGATAAAAAGGCCATCGCAGGTAAATGTCTAGCAAGAAGATTAAACTCAGGATCATTAGCATGACCCAATATTTTGAATGTTGTCTATAAATACTCTGGCATAAATGGAAAAATCATGTTGAATGGGTTGCTTGGGGAAAATTTTCAGTTAAAAAATTTATGGCCGCTTTTTCAAAGTCTGTTATTATTTTCAAGCCATTAGTTTGTGTAATATTAATATTTTTTTCGATAACAAATTAATTTAATAAACAAAATACTTGAGTATATAGCTCTTCACTTTTACCATTCATCAGAGCAAATACTGACGGTACAAACATTTCATCGGTTCCACGTTTAATTGATCCGTGAATAACATATATTTGTTCAAAAATTTGCTGTCAAGCTTTGAATGTTCCATCTGCTAACCAACAGATAGATTCGCTTAAATATTTACAGTAAGTTATCATTCATAGTAAACAATACCAAATTTTCATTTTTTTTTTAATTAAAAATTATTCACCTTTTAGTGTTTGACACATTGTTGGGGCTAGACATATTTCACTCACACTTGGCTGTTTTTTTTATATATGAAATTATTTATATTTATTAATATTCCTTCATGGATGCTAGGTACAAAATAAATATTCATATTAAAATATAAAAAAAAAATAACTGCTGTCTCAAAAATAATTATAATAATAATATATTATCCATCATAATAACTGTTCAATTGGCACCTGTAGTACTGGCCGTTGTTTAAAATGTGAACTATTTAATGTGAATTATTCCACTTGAATAACTCGGACATTGTAAACGTTGTCCGGCAGTGTTTACAATAACAATTTATCCACCTGGATCGTAACAGATATACAACTATAGTCGTGGTGCTCACTTTCACTGCCCGGAGTCGGGAAATTGGCATCAGACGTCTACACTTGAGCTACTTGTTACTTTCCAACATGCTTGGACACAACCATAATTTAAAATATGTGTAGGTACAAGGCCGTAGGTAATAGAAAAAAAAATCGGTGGTGGTTTCGCATTTTTTAAATATTGATAGTTTATATTCATCATTTTTTCGTTCAAATTATGAAAACACTTATTTGGTATTCACATTATTACTGCTTTTACAAAAATATAAAATTTTTCTTTACAGAATTGTTAATAAACAATAGTTGAAACCTGGTTAAGACAATTAATAAAGGTAAGATTGGACATCGTTGAACTTCGGAAACTATTAAGTTTTTGAAAAATAATGTAGTATGTTGGTCGCACTATAATAATATTATTTTATATTAACAAAACATTTATTCAAGTGATACGGTGTGGACGGGTGCACTGTAGGTGCATCAAACTCAGTATAACGGACGATCACCTACATCGACCTTCTGATGGCCGACATCATGAGTGACTGAGTGCTCATGACTCCGGGTCCCACGCACCCATTTCATAAACTCATCACTACATGGTCATCCTAATTTCATACCTGATTAGTTATTATCAATATTTAATTCCGGATCATGATGTAAAGAAGATATTATACAGGGTGTATCTTATGTCATTTGTGTTTCTTTATTTTTAACAAGCAATTTTTTTATAACAATTTCAAAATTTTTAAACACGCAGGTCGCAGGTGTACCAATAGCAAAATCAACTATTTTTTTTCCAAATTTTAACTACTATATTTTTTAATGGATTCTGGTAAAGCTTTTTTTTCTGAACATTTTGAAAGTCGAATCGTCAATTTTGGTTCTCTAGTTTATTAACTATGGTCCTCCAAAGATTAGTAAAATATGCATTAATACTTTTAATTGAAATAATGGGTATAGGTTTAATACAAGCGCCAAACAATTTTTTCTTATAACTACCATTTGATACACTAAAATAGTTGAATCGGTAATCAAATGACACACTCAAAAAAAAAAAAAAAAATAACAAACGATACAAACGATCATAAAAATACGATCATAAAAATCAATATTATTATTTTAATTTATTATTATAATCGTAATTAATTGCCTTACATTATTTTCATTACAGTTACTTTTCTTAAAATATCATAAATTTGAATTCTTAATTAGGTAGGTGGCTAAGGTAATAATGGTAAATTGGTAAATGGTATTCGATTGTTGACATTAATATGTGCAACGAAAAAAGTGCAATGTTTTGTAGTGCTCTTTTCGTAGTGGTATAAAGTATAAACTTGATATTTTAACCATAGATTCCCTATAATGGTATTGCATCCAAAGTATGAACTTAGGAGTTGTAATTCATCCCTTTCCATCCTTTTTAGTTTTGGATATTTACAAACGCAACATTTTATTTAGTACTTTTAATAGTTAATTTAGAATATCATACAATCATAAAATAAGTAGTAGGTATAGGTACTATTGTTGTAATAATTATTTTTATAATCATAATTAATTGATTACAGTTACTTTGCTAACTAAATTTAAATACTTATAATTAGATGGTTAAGGGAATAATGGTATTTGATTATTATAATAATATTGGAAATTTGTAATTAACTCAATTAAAGGTTCGTACCTAAATATTAGGTATATTAATATCGACTATTTATGTAAATATCTTGCAATTAATGGTTTATTTTAAATCATAATTATTTAAAGACTTTTGTTAACTCACTTATTTTTATTATTGTCAACTTGTTGTACAAATCAGTATAAGTTTTAATTAAATTGAGCTTTTCATTAGTACCTATTCAGAATTTTAGTTCAATATGATATTTTATTGTGTAAGTTGTTTTTAAATGAATAAGTACCTATAATAATGTATTCGATTGAAGAGCGTGTGGAGATAATTTTTTTGTCTGGTTCGACCAATAAATGTCTCACCGAAACTGCAAGACAGTTTAAGTACAGTTTTGCATCCAGGTAAAAATTAAATTATACACATTTATTTATTTAAAATAAGCTAAGGAATGTATTTAATAGTTACTGTAATTTCTATTAATATTTTATTAATTTTTTCTATAATAGACAAAAATGTTTAAAAATCGTACGTCAAACATTTTGTTGACAAGTTTCGTGAAACTGGTAGTGTTCAAGACAAAAAAAAATACGGGACGAAACTCTGCAACTGTTGATGATGAAAACATAAAAATAAGTGTTCTAGGCTTGGTTTCCAATGACCCAACAATGTCATTAAAAACCATATCTGATGAAATAGGTATTTCTAAACAAAGTGTCTGGCGTATATTAAAGAATCAGAAATATAAGGTCAAAGTTACATCTTCCTCGATTCCATTTCGTGGATACTGATGAAAATGCTGAATCTTTAACCGTCGTTAGGTTATTTTTTATTCTCGGGCGATTGTATATTTCGCCCACTGTGAACCTAGTATAAAAGTAGTAAAGTATCATTTTTCGATTTCTAAAATGGGTATGGTAAATTGATAAGTAAATATAGATATTAGATAAGTATATAAAGGTATTATAAGATTATTTGTGCAATTGTGCACCACCTTATATACATCTCAAAAGCTAACTCTGCCAGACACTTTCTCCAATCTATAACACAGAAATAAAACCACAAAATCATAAATACTAATCGTCACATGAAAAAATATTGATTTTGAATATAGGTAATACTTCAATTCAACGCCAAAAGCAGTAAATATAAAATATTTAGTCATATTTAGAATAATTTTCTAAACATGATAAAATGTTCAAAATATTTCGACTCTTGTGTATTGTAGACCCCGCGAAGTGCATACGAATGTATCGTGAATTTTAACAATCATATACAAATAATAAAGTACCTAACAAAGTGGATTGATACAAATATCGATATCAATCCACCTATTATAGTAGCTACCCAGAGTTGGTGTATTTTTCCATTTAAAAAAAAAAAAAACTTAAAAACTGTATTTTTTGTTTTAAACGGTTTTTTCGGTGTGAGACGATGTTTTAAATAAAGAAAATTGTTTCAGTTTTAAATAGTTAGTTAAAAACAATGTTTTAAACAGTTTAAAACAGTATATTTAAAATAACTTAATTTTAATTTAATATGCAATTTACTGATAAGCCAATATACCTTGTACAAGTATATGTTTCACCTTTTTAATATTGCTTATTTTAAATCTTAAAAGTATTTGAAATGTATTTTTAATATTTTCTGAATGGATATTTTATAAGGACATTATATGATTAAGTAAAATTATTTTAAATTTGATACCTAATTTATTCAATAAAATTAAAAAAATTAAATTAAATTAAGGACGATAATAGATATAATTATTTAATACTTTTTTATAAATTTTTATGTATATTAATTACACAATATTCACTTGGATTTTATACTGTTTCAAACACATGTATTATTCATTTTAAGTAAATGACACTGTTAAAATTGCGAAAGTAAATATTTATATTAAATACAAATATTGATATTTCATAAACAATATTATTATAAATGCCCGAGCTGAAGGATAAATAGTTGTTAAGCTTACTGAAATTACCAATAACAACCCTACAATAAACAAAAATATATTAATATGACAAATGGCGCCAGTGCACCATAGTTGTATTTTTGCGTGTCAGTATTTCCAAATTTTCCTGGGGATTTTCCTATTACCATCCTAACAAAAAAATACTCGGTGTAGTTTTTTCGAATAGCCGTTTCAAAGTATATAAGTATAAAAATAGTTTCACTTTTATATAGTTCAATAATATATTAATAGTTCATCTATATGAACACGTAGATATAATATTATGATATTATAATTAGGGCTTAGCACCCGAATCATTTTTTCGGGTTTCGGGTGCTGGATGTATTTGGTCTTCAAGCACCGGAATAAAAAATTTAAACAAATGTTCATTAATCTATAAAAAAAAACACAATCTTTGAATGCTGTGCACAACCAAAAATTATGAAGCCAAAAAATTATTGAAATAAATGATTAATATTATTTATAAATAAATAAAAACTCTTAACACGAATGAGCAATTTTTGTTTTAGACCAAATTTGGTTTTTTAATGTACAGATGTACTGTAATTTTTTAAGAAACTACAAGAATAAAGACATTGGGAATACAATAGCTTGTATAATAAATGTAAATTAAAAATGATCATAACTCACTTAAAAACTAAATTATCGTAAAAATACTTCCAAAAAAACACAGATAATGTTCTTACGATCAAGGTTCATAATAGATCACTCCATAGGCGTGTCTACGGGTTATGCCTGTCATGCACAGGCATGACCTGCGAAATTTGATCCAACTTAGGTACATTATAAATTGGGGTGCATAATATAAATTTTTTTTTCCAAGTGTCTGATTTCGTGTTAAGTTTTTTGATTTTCATCACGTAAAAATAAACGTTTGTAAAAAGTATAATTAGTATTAAAATAATTATATTTTAAAATTAAATACTAAGTACAATTTCATAATATAACCTACCTAGTTATTTATTTATCTGATAAAAAAAATATCGTTTTTTATTCCTAAAAGTAAAACTTATTTAATTATTATCAGATGACAAAGCTTATTTCAAATTTGGGGGGTCATATTCCCAAATCTTAATCTATTTTTTTTTTGGGGGGGGGGAGGATGCAGTTTTCTCCCCTGAATATGTCACTGTTGTGCACGACCTGCGGATGAGATCTGGACACGCCTATGGCTCACTCTATAAGCTAACGGCATATAACTCAAATTTATGAGAGTAAATTTGGTATGTTATACGCTTTTGTAAGAAGGAGACAACACATGCGGGTGTGGCGTTATCTTAAGTACCTATTTATTTACCGCTTGCCAAGTTGACGCCCATAAGTTAACTAAAATGTATTAGGTACTTAAATAGGTATAGACTATTATTGAGTTGAGCAGTAGAGAAATAAAATAAAATATAAATTATGATTTTGCCACATCCGGAACACTAACAAATTTAGAGATGCATTACGTCGTACGATATTACATACAAAATGATAAGAATACTGCTTGGGAAGTTGGTTGGGATATAATACTATATCTATAGGTATTGAAAATTAATTATTGGTACCTATTATTACTTATTAGTTATTATGTAGTAGGCAAGGCTGGGCATTAACGAGTTAAAAATTAAATTTAAGTTAAAACGTTAAGTTAATTAACTCGTTACTTTTTTTTTCAAGTTAACTTTTAATTTAATAAGTTACTTTTTTTCAAGATTAACGTGTTAACTTCAAGTTAATTTTATTTCAAAAATATCTAAATTAAGTTAATTTTCGTCCCAAGAATAATGCAAATTTTTAAATATGTTTTTACATTGATATATCATTTTAAATTTCCCCAGTCATTTTCTTGGACGTAAAGAAAAACTATCTAATCAACCATATTATGTGTCTGGATTTTTTTATTTTTGTAAATTAGACAAATTTTAACTTTACACTAAGTTAAGTTACTTTTTTTTCAAAGTTAAATTTTAACTTAACGAGTTAGCGAAAAAAAATAAGAGTAACTTTTGACTTAACTTCACTTAATTATTTTAAAATAACTTAACTTAACGAGTTAAAAAAAAAAACGTTAACTTGCCCAGCATTGGTAGTAGGTATTTGGTATTTTGGTCACTACTGTCAATATACGTTGTTCATTTTTGTTGAGACGATATCTATAATACCTATTTTATATTGCTTTTGGCTATATTTGGATTTATTTTATACATTAATAAGGTAATACATTTTATCTATTAGGTAGGTATAAGAAATAATTTAGTATTAGCCGATTTACAGTATTTGGCAAGTTGCTTATAAAAAGGAATTCCTTCCTTTGGAAAATAAACGAGTTCCATTTTTAGTTCCAAATAAAATAAAAATTATTATTTAAACATTAATGATTTTTTTTTTGCATACTTCTTTAATTTTTAATTATAATATATATCTTTAAGTAGGTACATATTTTATAATTCGATTTTCTTCAAAATTAAATTGTTGGGTGACTATAAAGTTTATTGTTATAAATGATTATATTTTATATAGGTACTTATTTCTATATAAATTATAACATATATATTATGAGAAATATTAAAATAAAGTGACCAATGGCTAATGAGTGACGATAAACGTCGATAATCGTTAACTATTACTAATATAATTGGCAATGTACATTATACACGTTAAAAAAAAATATATCTTTATTTCAATTATTTACATATCTGCGTAAATTATTGGAACTAGAAGGGAACGATCAATTTTTTTATTTTCCTGTGAAAAAAAGAACTTGTGAATTTTCTTGTTTTTTTTTTTTTAAAAAGGAATTCGTTCCAGAAAGCCGTTTCTTTTGGAACTTGTTCCTTAAAAACACTGGCGATTTGGTTTAATCAGAATCAATTAGTAATTTTATCTATTGGATTTTATTTTCAAGAAAATAATTATTAAATTTACTAATGATTGATTGTAAAATTTTTATTGATAATTTATTATTATTAAACAACGAACTACAGAATCGAACTCACCACATACATACAAAATTAAATTATATCACAATATAAAGGTTCTAAAAAACAAAATTATTCGGATTTCGTGTAAACCCGAATGTTTTATTCGGGTAATCGGGTTTTCGTTAATTCGGGAGTTTTGAAAACAGAATCATTCGGATTTTATAGGTTTCGGGTGTTTGATTTTTTAATAATTATAGGCGTGTTAGAGGTTCCGGTTAATTTGTGTGCAAGGTCCTGAACTTTGACATAGTACAATAGTTTTTATTTTATTTACATATATTTTAAATAATTGTTATAGGACACATTATAAGATTTTAAATTTAAATTTTGAATAATCTATATTTTAAATTTCATAAGGTTTAAAAACTTTCATAAAAAACAATTCATATCAGTTTCAAAAGTTGAATTGATTGACAAAAGATTCATTCATTCCGATTTGAAATCCCCTTAATTGTACATCAATAACAACTTTTAAACATCTGTTTGATCATCCTCAACTTTCTGTACTGAACTGTTTGCCAATAAGACTTCATTCATACGATTCAAATGAGTGTTCATAGATTCCATATTCTTCTGAAAAGATTGTAATCGGTCTGGTTTTTGGGCTGTGTACAAAAGAATCATTACTTATATAAATTACAGAAGGTACATGAAATTAACAAAAATGATACTTACTATTAAATGTTATTAAACCATTTGTCTCATCAATTGAACCTTCTATGCGCCCTTCGGATATCATTCTTTCTGCTATTAATTTGGCTTCATATGGATCAAATCCCAATAAATTGGCAAAGGATTCAATTTTTATATTTTTATGAAGTATTCTGATCGATTGAATGTTATGTTCCGCAATAGCTTCAATCAATAGAGTGGTGCCTACATGACGTTTGAATATTATAATGCATTTAATGTTTAATAATCAAAAAATTACCATAATTTGTTATGACTTTCTGATGTGGCATCAACATTGTCTCGATTTCTTCGATTTCATTAGGTTTAATAAGACGAACCATGCATAGTTTTTCAAGAGTTGTTAGTCTAATCAAACGTTTACATCTTTCATCATTGGACAATAATTTCAGCAGCTGAGTTCGATTGTTACCTATCACAAAGTGCATAGGTTAGGTTATTACCTATTACCTTAGGAGTACATTAACCTGTATAGAGGTGTTATAACTTTTAAGACAGTTTTATTATACAGAATATTATAAAACCATTATTAAAATATTAATAGTATAAAATATCAGATCTTGTGCTAAAGAGCAGTTATTGACATATTAATGTAAATTAAATTTCTAAATAATTTCATCTTGTCGACTTTTATTGTATCTAACTAACCTTATATCTATCTATATAGATTAATATTTATATAATATTATACATTTGAGTATATTTTAAATTCCTAACTTGACTGTTATTAACTTGATACATATCTTTTTTTAATCAATAATCATTATTCCAATAATTTTAATTTCACATTGAGTTCTGTTCCAATGTTATCAAATTGAATATTATTTATACTATTATAGTGCTGATGTAGAATATTTAATTAGGAACAAGTAACTTTTTTAAATCACAATTACGTTCAACTAAATGACTGTTGAAACAGAAGATTTACTTAGTATTAAAATATCAATTTTAGTGTTCTTATCCGTCGCCCTTATACGGTTGAGATCCTATAGTTACAGTTCGCTAACAGTTATGTAAAGAGAAGTATTAAAAAACAATTGGCAAACAAGATTATTTTAACAATGTTTTCTTCCAAGCAACAAACAAAAATAAAATTAGGTATCAAAAGTATCTTAAAGCACCCACATAAAGCTGATCAAGTTTTAAGTAATCTACCAACACTCAACATAATTAAATATTATTTATATGATTACCACATTATAGTGTAACATATTTATCAGTTGAATCTTTGACAATATTATAATATCATAAATAAAGCTCAAATGTTTATAATTTTGCATTTTATTTGATCATATAAAATTTATATTTTGATTATTTCTTAATACTTAAGTAGCACATAATATATTATAAATTATAAGTATAATATTAAAATTGTCCAAATTAAAATCAATTGTCATCCTGGATTGTGTTTTTCAGAAAGTCCCGTAGAAAAATTAGGAGATTAGATATTTATAAAAACATTCTGATGAATTATCAATTCAAATTTGAAAATATCATTAAAATAATTGCTATACAGTGTATTCCTGATACGTAGAGTACTCAATCTATGTATGTACGATTTAACTTTAAAATAATATTGACAATTAGGTAGGCTATTAACATCCGAGCCCTAGTCATAACATATTATATAATATACATCAAAATACAGCATAACTAAACTATGAACTGCATGAATTCACTAGCTAAGTGCTATTACAAATCTTAATGTTAGAAATAATAACAATACTATTGAAAATAATGACATGAATACAAGGACACTTTTTTTTTGCGTATGCTCCTAAGGTAGCCCAAAGTCCTAGTTCGGACGCCTATTTGGAAAAATGTGGGCACTAGTAGGTTTCTGCCAGGGACACTGTCAAAGGGCGGATGGGTTTACTAAAGATAAGGAATACACTTTGATGAAATATGTTAATGGGTTATAAAATGAAGCAATGGCGTCAATAAACTCATTCATAGTTAATTTAAAATAACCTGAGTAATAATATCTAATAAAACAGATTGAGAGGATGCTATACGCTATACGCCATCTTACAAATGCACAACATAGCAAAAACTATTTTATGCTGGACAATTATGCTCCCTCTGTATTTATAGTGTAATTACCGAAATCTATAACCGTATAGTATAACGCATAGGGAAGAACTTTATCTGTGTCGTAGTATATTATAACCTGTTTGCAGAATTGCAAATTAACTAAAGATCATAGAAAAAATGTATTCATTTTAATGAGACCTGACAAATCAAATAATTACCTATACTTTTATCAAAAAAAAAAAAAAAAAACGAATAAGTATAGTTTTATTTAATAATAAATTAAATATTTGCAATAACCTAGGGTAAACTAACTAGGCTGTCCCTTAAAAAAATATGGTTAGCCAATAACACAATTAGTCATTATACCTAGGTATATTTTGCTAATAAATACATTTTTAGCTATCTCTTATTATTTTTAATAACAAATGTTTTTATAACACTTGTACCTAACAGATTCTATCAATAATATTATCTTTTATATCTTACCAGAAAATGATAATATCGTACAGACAAGTGCATTCTGCAATGCGATCAAACGTTCATTTTCTCCGAATGATGGGCAGTTCGACAACTCATAATATTCTAGTGCTGCCTCCACAAATTTCAAACGGAAATTCAACATTCGTGCATAACAAACTTTATAATTTAAATGAAGATCATTATTTGTTGTTTCTGACTGCAAAATAATATTTCAAATATTTTTTAATTAAAATTATATCACTCTATTTGCTTTCCACTAATTCAGTGGTTCTTAAGTACCTAGTTAGCCTTTTTAGTTTTTATAATTATGCGAATCACTTATAATTTTATAAGATTTTTGAGCATCACAGCCGTAAAATAAAACATTATTTAGGTACTGTACTTATATTATAGATAACTTAAATTTTAAATTGCATAGTAGTACTTATATTTTAACTTAGTTATGTAGCAGTTTATATTATATTATAACTCAATATAAAATTAAATAATTGTATAGAACAAGCAAAGACAACGAGTTTCATTTCAAAATATTTTTCTTTAAAAACATTTTTATTTTTTCACTGATTTTAAAATTTAGGCGGAATACTTTCTCTAAGTTTACGGAACATATTCCTCGGAACACCGGTTAAGAACCACTACGACTACACTAATGTAACATTTTCAGGCCTGCAGATATGATAATATAATTTTAGTATAGTATATTAGTATGCACTATGCACTCAGTCTACAGATATAATAGAAATAATATTATATATTGGTATCATAAAATAATAATTGAAATAAAACTTTATCATGATCTTAATATATAGTTTTAACTACCTACTGATTATCTTTAAATCCTATTTCAATCACTTAAATAATATGAATCGAACAAAATATCATTTTTGTTTAAAACAATATTTATAAGTTTAGTTTACAGTTGTACCGTTCTGTTGTTATTGTTATAGAAATATAGACCTGAAATGAGCGTTAAACATTAATTTATTTTAATGAATGTAAACCATACTTGCAACACCGCAGCTTTTTTGACGTAAGGATCTGCTAGCAATGGATCGTCATCTTCCATGTACAGACGTGCAATTTTCATGTTTAATTCCAATTCAACATCAACAGTAAATCTTTAAAAATATTTTAAGCATGTAATATAACAATATAATAATTTTAAGTAGGTACCAGGTACCT
Source organism: Macrosiphum euphorbiae (assembly GCA_949089665.1). NCBI lineage: Eukaryota > Metazoa > Arthropoda > Insecta > Hemiptera > Aphididae > Macrosiphum > Macrosiphum euphorbiae. The sequence goes on from CARXXK010001029.1 coordinate 1,840,011, forward strand.
ACTATGATAAATCAATAAGAAAAACATTTATATATTCACCTGTAATACGATTCTGCTGGGATGCTGGCTAGCAAATTGGCTGCTTCCTTCCAATTTTCCTCTTTCTCGTAAATGGCCGATAAATGTTTACAGACAATGGACAAATGATACTCGAAATGATCCACCCTCGGTTGCATCTAAAATAAAACCAAATGATAAATAACTTTGTTTGCAACTTACAGATATCTACAGTATGGCAGTGTCGTCTTTACTTTTTCCCGCATGAAGTGAGCCAACAGTTTAGACTGTGAATCCGGCAACCAGGTTAAGATCCGTAAACAGAAATCGGAAAGCATCTGTCGGGATACGAACAAGTGGACGTTATCCTGAGCAACTGAAATTGAAGGCATAAAATAGTTGTGTTGATTAGGTAAAATGTGAATAGGTACAATATCTGGATCGGCTCAGACGTTGTATTTAGGTACGAGCTATAGACTGAAATATTTTTAAATCACTTACAGAATTCGACGACTTCTTTCAACGTTTCTACCAAATTGGGCGACCATGTTGTAATTACGGTGTTCAACAGATTCCTACACCTACAACAGTCGATCGATAGTGTTATTATTATTTATCATTATTGACATCCAGTGCCGTAGACATCATTATAAAATGGGGAGAGAAGTTAAGTATAAATTACACAAAGTTCTTACAGTTTTCAAATATAAATTAATTTAGATTTCAGTACTTGTTGCACTAAAAACTGTCAAAATATGCTTAAATATACTATGCAGTTAAATGTTTATAGTATTTTGAAAAATTGTGAAAAATTCATAAAACATATTAAGATTTTGAAAATAAAAAACTAAAAAATAATTAGGTACTTATATAAACATGATAAAAATAATATATACACCGGTTTATTAATTCGAATATTATATAAGTATATTGATTAATAGGATGGACAGTGGGCACAATTACTGGTTTTTACTAACTATCGTGAAATATTAAAACTTCAATTTTAAAATTACTGGGTTAATAATTAATAATAAGTAATAGAGAATAAAAGATATGCGAAATTTTGAACACAATGATAAACGAACACGTAGATACCGATTTTCATTTTTTCGTATGATCTAGAATCTAAATGTCAATAATTATGGTTTTAACACAGCTTTGTCACAGAGAGACTCTTAAAATCTTACGTACCATATGCGCAAATTGGAGGGATATAGGGCCCAAGCCTGAATGAACAAATTTAACAGCCCTCCCAAACGTTTTCGAAATTTTTTTTAAAAATATTTTTGAATGTTATCGAAAATTAGATGATTTTTGCTGACAATTTTACGTACATTTAAGTGAAAAAGGTGGGTAAGTGGATGTCACTCTGCTGTACAGTAGGTTACAAGCGGGTCACTGTATAATGGATGGTATTCAATTTGAACTCGATGATATGAAATCATTTTGTACGAAAAACGATTCTGAGCGGAGATGGTTTGTCAGTGTGGATATTTTATATTATATTATATTGTTATTACCTATTAATAACTTATTATTAATACAGTAGCCGGTAAGTTGATTTAATATTATAAAATTACAACAAAATAACTAAAAATCGTTATTCTTGGTTATTTAATAAGTAATTTCGTCCAAATTTGAACATAAAATAATAAATTATAATAAAAACTGTGTTTTTATATATTTGAGATTTGTTGGTAACAGAATAACCTACTTACGTGGAACCTTGATTTATATCTTCAATCTTTAGCTATAAAAGTTGAACACTTTTATACATTTTTAACTATAAAATCATTTTTAAATTTTAAATTTCATAAATGTTGTTAAAAATCGAACTTTAAATTCTTATAAAATAAAATTGTACCTGTGTATTTTTAATATTTTTTAACTACTATTGTAACAATTGTAACTTAACTAACCTAACCTTGTATTTTTTTTCATGCTTTTTTACCATATAAATAAAATTCGATTGATATTATAAAAAAAAAACTAAAAAATTGAAAATTGAAAATGTCCGTAAACAGTTCGAAAACAGTCAAATAATATTAATTTGAATATTTTAGGAATTGATAAAATTTAATTTTCATTTAATTTTCATTATGATATAAATTTCAAGTGTTTACAGTTATCGTTTTTGAATTAGAACAAAATAGGAAAATAGCTACTTGAACTTAAAATAATAGCAAATTTTCGTGATTTTTACATATTTTAGGCAAGATTTAAGACTTTAAAAAAAAAATTGTGACAACATTTTTAAAATTTTGTATACGTGTTTATAACAATCAATTATGAGTGTTGTATTAAATTTTCAAGATTTTTTGCCAAACAAATAAATTGGAAACTGAAATGTCCTTAAAAATTTCAAATAAATCAAAAAAATTTGAAAA